>JBBPRK010000445.1:0-22990 GCA_038093075.1 Boletus patriciae | reverse complement strand
GTGGATGATCTTCCATTCCCGGCTGGCACCAAGGAAATGGCAAGGAACCTTCCGGCAATTATCGAGGCGCCGTCCAAGCGCATTACCAGTCCGTTCGTTCCTAGGGAGTAGAGTGTGTGTATAATCACGACTAATCGTCACGGTTCTTTCATACATCACCGTTACAACTCGTATTCAAAGTGTGCCAACCACATGAAGGTTCTCAACTGTTGGCGTTGAGGTAGGACATGCTCGGACGGATAGCTCACTGATGCTGCCTCCCCATCAGTCAGAGTTGCAGACGTCCTCCAACAGAATGTGTTGGGGGACGTGCGGGTTCCCCATTTCTTCTCGATGGCCCCCGGCATTGGGAGAAAGCTCTTGATAGCGCTCGGACTACAAATCAGAGCATATTTTGCATGCTATTGAGGTCCGTAGATGTTGGTAGTCCATGCTCAACAAAGGCTATGTCGAAGATTTTTGCCTTGCCTTCTTGCAGACCTGCGCTATAGATCTTTCTGTTCGTACGAGCAAACTCCGAATTCCACTGATTGCACAGTTTCGCTACTTCCGCGGGCGTCACTCGCATGCTTGTGTATCGCTAGTAGCGGCGCCTCGGCGCCAGCCCCGAAGGCATTATATTATAAATGCCGGATAACGAGCAGAGGAGCCCGACAATTATCCTGCTTGCAAGGTTTCCCCACGTTATGATTCACGCGGATGAATGGTCCTATAAACTGCAGGGTTTCTGCCAACCTCTTTCCCAACCGGTCCACACTCCGAGGGCATATGCACATAGTCTGATACTTGGTTCAATATTGACGCCAAACTCGAGCACAAACAATACTACATAGGCATAAAAGAGAACGTATTGTCGATGTGGGAGAACCATTTTCGCTCTTGAAGCCTTCTAGTCAAGGACTCCACACTTTCGACCGAGTGATGTTCTATGCGCGTTTCTAGTAACATCTCAGGTCCAGCGCGTCACAGCGAACCGCCAACAGATTCCATCGTCTACAAAACGGCATAGGGAGCGTGGGGCTCGGTCAAATTAAGGACGAACAAAACACCAAGAGAGCGACTCACGAAAGGTGACGCAGTCGGGCCGTCGAGGATGGCCAACTCTTCGGGCGTAAAAGAGAGTCGCGGGATGACCAACGCCCGAAGTGGGACAAGCAAAAGAATGACGACCGGAAATCCGATCGCAGCTAAACGTGTTCGCGTCAGGAAATGCATTCCATCGTGGTGACGATCACCATGGCGTTGTAAAATCGGGATAACCCCCAAACGTACCTATCGTTTGTGTGATGGCAAAGGTCGTACCGAAACCGATGAGCTGGACGACGACGAACAAAACCAGCTGTGATTTGCGGACTTTGCGGAGGGGTTCGTCGGGAGGGGTGAGCGATTCGTCTCGGAGAAGGTAAAGCAGTTTGAGGGTGATGCCGTTTCCTTGGAGAGCGTCTACGCCCATGTACCAGCTACGGTGAGTTCTCAGCCCCGACACGTATGACGAACAGTAAGGGAGTTCTCACAAGAGCCCAGCGAGCACGCCTCTCGGGATGAGATTGAGAACGTGCAAGAACGGTCCACTCAGGAGGACGAGACAGAGTGCACCCTGAGCAAGGTTCGAGACCCGCTGCTCGACCACGGCGACGGGAACTTCTTGAAACGAATGTCTAGCGTCATGTTTGGATTGTTTTTCTTCTAAAGGGGTGGATTGGACGGGACCCCGACTTTCAGGTGTCTGTGTTTGTCCTTCTTCGTCTGACTTCTTCGACGGGTGGCCCATGACGACGAGAGAGGTCGTATGGATGGGCGCTTGAGGGATGAGACCGTTCGGAGCGGGGACGCCGATCAGTCCAGCAATGAAGGTTGTGATACCTAGCAGGAAAAAGTCGTAGTGAAATCCTGGAGGTTTGCGCAGGGGAAACTGCGAGCCCTGCGCTATCAGAGACTAAGGTGGCGATTAGCTCTTCATGGTAGCAAAGCAAGTGGTCGGGAGAACATACAGAGACATTGTGGTCGAAAAAGAACAAGATCCACAATACGATGCCAAATGGGAGAGCGATGCCTACCCATTTGCCATCGAGGTCCCAGAACCTGACAAGCCATTCTCTTCCATTCGAAGCCTGGAAAGCGCCACCCACCGGGAGAGTGGTTGGGTGTGCCGTGCCAAAACGCCCCCAGTACGCCATGCAAGAAGCAGCGATGAGAGATATCGGCATGCCATAGTCTGCTAAGAAAAGACGAACAATCCGATGGAAATAGTCTCCCTTTGAGAGTGCCTGGAATAAGAAGGAAGTGACGAGCATGAGAAGTGCCAATATGATGGCGACGAACGCGCCATCGGGAGTGCCGCTGAACTGGCGGGTGATAACCTGCGCGCCATATTGAAGGTAGACCCATGAAACATAAAATCCAAACGTATCGCAGGAGAAGAGGGTGACATATTTCAAGAAGTTACAGCCTAGGTCTTCTGCATGAGACCCTAACTTGAATCGGGACTGCTACACCTACAGTTGAGTGCGGCAGTAATCCAGTGGATGATGGCAGCCCAGAGGTATACCCAACCAACAAACCAGAGGTAATTGGGTGGGTTGGGCTGCTTTTGTATGATGTCATAAATTGTCTTGTTAAAAACAGTGATAGGGCCTAGATATTAGATTGGGTGAATTGATGGACAAAGAATACGGTGGCAGCGAGGATTACACACCAGTTACGCCAGCGATGGTTAGAGGTTGTGCTCCAATGACGGAAAACACGAATGCCGCCATGAACGAGGACATCAGGACTTCCGCAACCCCATATTGTTGGGTGGTTTCTATTAGATCTAAAGAAAAGGCAATCCCAGGCAGGACGCTACATGACGAATCAGGTGTCTAGCCGAGGTATAGTACGAAGACTGACGGCGCACTTTGCGAAGAATATCAGAGTGGTAGCTGGAACGACTCTATAATTCCAAGCGTCGGTCCAGTCGCTTATGTACCAGGGCGTACGCGCGCGGATGTCTTGGAAAATCCCGGCTCCAAGCTTGCGAATGAATTGTGGGAGGAACTTGAAGTATCGCCTGGACCTGCTCGTGGAGGTACCAGTGGACGGAACGCAGGGCGGGTCTCTTGAGAAACCACCCGAACCAGGGGACAACGCTGTCACGGTGGTCCGAGCGCGCGGTGCAACCGCCTTGTACACTGACATGAGACTGCAAGCATCATCAGATTTCTCTTTCACAAGTTGCAGCTGGAACGTGGAACTGGTAAGATAGGTAACTTCATACCGATATACGATCTCTCGTTCTTATTCGAGAACTGGCGCAAACCTGAACAACTGGGAGGTTGGAAATCTCGGGGGCTCGGATGGGTAGACTATGATCTCAATCTGCGACAGAAATAAGAAAAATACCGTGTCAACAGGGGGGGACGGGTTACCGCAGCATTGGAGTCAGCCTAAGAGCCAGAGGGGACTGTCCAACCCTTGCCTGCATGGCTAACTGGTTCGATACCGAACAGGGAACGGCTTAGCGGAACACGGATTCACCGCATAAAATGACCTGAGAACCAAAGGGGGACTGTCCATCCCTTGCCCGCGTGGTTAACTGGTTCGATGCGGAACAGGGAAGGCTTAGCGGACCACAGAATCACCGCATAAAATGAGTACATACTACCGCTCACGTGTATTCCCGAAATTCCCGGACAGTGGCGGGCGATTCGACATTCTCCTTTCACCTCCTCGGCAGGGCTCTTTCCAAAAACTGCCAGCGACGAGTCCGTGTTCTTAGCCAGACAAATATCATATCCGTGACTGCACCCTTCATTTTAAATCCTGGCTCGCGATCGAGCACTGGCAGTGTCACGGTATTGTCACGTAACAGCTCTGATTGGTTGGCTGCTTCTCGGTGAGTAAAACGCTCCACGGCTGGACCATTGAGTTCAGCACGACGAAGTATCGGCACGCATGTCACGAACGCCCTACAATATGTGGGTAGTTTTCTCCGCAAGGAGTGACTCACAAGCCTTCTGGACCGTGGACTCCGTGGCTGCCAACGGTTTTCCAAGGGAATCATCGATGCATCCCCGGTACTAATCTGCCGAGCAAAAAAGCGTTTCCAAAGGTTTGTTCGAGTCGTTGGTTAGGCATCAGGTACTAGTAATTTCCTTTTCTATAAGACAATTGTGTGTACTACTATTCTCATTCGTTTCACCATCCTGGAAAAGATCATAGTGTTTGAGGATGGGCCACTGTAAAATCGCTTTACATGTGGTTGCGCAAATTCAGTATACACCTGAAAGATCGACATGATTACTTCCTTCAGGAGACTAGTAGGTCTCCGATCAAGACGGTTGCGAACTCAAGTCCGAAATCCCTACCCACCTGGTTTCGAGACTGAGATATATAAACACCAGGCGTGTCGGTTCGGACGTCGTGCTGCGTGAGATCGCGAGATGGTCCTGTTTCACCATCCGTCTCCGGATGTCATAACTTAGCTCCTTGACATAAGATTAGACGACCGCGGTGAATGCGTGATTTTCAACAATTGGCTTTGTTCTCGGACCTGACTGCCGCCTTAGGGACGCGAGCGTTGACCTCGCTACCCACCTGCAGGGAGCATGGCGGATTTAGTGAGTCTAGTATCTCGTTTTGGGTTTATCGTCCGGAACCATGTTATTACCATGGGACAAGTGGTGTCACAGCAACGTTCAACATAGTTTATTCCCCGCATAATTTGGGACGTGGAATGGAGCATCTCAAGGGTATTGTATTTGGCCAATGCTTTATTCGTGTCTTACCTTGTAGTAGCTTTATTATTACACACAAGGTTCGAAGCGCTCTGCTGATGATTGGGTGGGTAGTGTTCCTTTTCGGCGGGAAATCGCACTAGACAACCCAGCCTACATTGGCATACTAGTCTCTCGATTGAGCGTGAGCGGAGTTTCTCCAGAAAGAATGTTCTTACCGGTTTGATGGTCCACACAGTCTTGTTTTATATAAATCTGGAGGGTGCCAAGGGATAGCAAGATAATGAGGGCGGGGGTAATCTTGGCATCGGTCTCTTCTGCCTAGTTCGCTGGTGACACCCGAAGGGGTTGGGTACGGGTGATGCTAGCTTTGTGGCAGACGCAGCGAAAGCTCGCGGTGCTCTAGGTTGATGCTCAGCGTAAGTTGTTGGCTGCAACGTGGCATGTTGACTCGCCAGCATGGCTCTTCGACGTCAACCATGTCAAGCTCAGCCGCGTCCGTTGGAAGCTAGGTCCGACAGAAGGAAAGATATGTACTTGTTTGGGTCAATGGGCTCAGGATCGAGGCTAAACGGCACATGTCGATGTATAATGGGATCATTGATGCTAGTGGCTGCATAATGTGGGAGTGTAATGCGAGATTTGGTACATGTGCCATGGGGACGCTCAGGATGAGAGGAGCTTTGCATCGATGACGTCCTTTGTAAGACTCTCTGGCCCATCGTTGACATCAATGACTTTAGATATGTCCGCCTGGAAAGAAATCTCGGTTGTAAATGGACGGGATTGACATTTGAATACTGTACGCACGACATTTTGGAAGTCAAGAAATGCACTCGCGTGCAGAGTCATGAGCGTGGTCTCGGATGAAGAAGGTACCCAGTTGACGAGGACCAATGGGAACGAGGTTCTTCCATCCCTATGCTTGAGCTCGTAGGAAAGCACGACGTATCTTGGCGAGTTCTCAGGGAGCTCTGTCGAAGAAGATGAGATCCCGGTCACCCATCCAAATCCATGATCGATTCGTTCAAGCACCTTCCGCAAGATCCTCGATGGAGATGTTCTCGAACTGATCTTGCTCTTCCATGATAAGTTCCTTCTTGTTGATCTTGACGATGAGCGCAGCACTCCCTTGGCTCCGTCTTGCGAAACGGAATTTACGGAGGGAATCCTTGAGGGCCTGCGGTATATCAACTGTGTGTGACTTTGGTCTTGTCTGAGGTACAGTTCTGCATGCAATTTCCGTATATCGAGCTCACCATCGTAGAGAGCGTCAAAAGAAGTTGCTTACGCGATCATCCTCGCCGCATCACGTAAGTACGATACATTGTCGCTTGAGTAATAGAATTCATTTATGCTGTCATAGAAGCATGCGATTCGCAGCACCGACTTTTAAACTCGTTCCACCGACTCCCGTTCCGTTGCTGACCATGCGGAACCACGGGCACACAGAGGACCCCCTCCATCCACTGGCAGATGACGGACTAGGCTCTCTCCCAAATCACGAACAGTCCACTCTCCTCGGCTCGGAGCAGATTCATTCCCCTCGGTCCGACGAGGAGGAAGACGAAGATCACGCTCGTGAGGTCTTGTCATGGAGGAGACTTCCCTGGTGGAAGAGGCCCTCCCCCTACTGGTCAGTCATGGCGAGTAGTTTGCACAATGTGGTCTTCACTTGACACATTTTGCTACAAGGCTCATCTTTGGTGTATCTTTGAGTTCCATTGGATTCGCTGCTCTACTTGCCCCGAGGGTAGCCATGTACACTGCCCTTGCGTGCCGTGTTCACAGACCAGAGTATGTCACGAATACCCATTCTCTACATTTGTCTGTATTCCCGTTGACACTCAACCTCGTGTCAATCAACGTGATGCACGCGTTTCCGATGCAGCGAGACCGCAGTCGACACGATTCCCACTCTCCTTTCAATCACGTCATCGTCAGACTATACCCAAAATGGACCTGATTTCGAACAAAAGTGTGCCTCAGATCCAATCGTGCAAGCGGCCGTTGCAAGACTCAACGCAGGTTTGCACCAAATCCCCTGTATTTCGTCTGTCTGAACTTGCTCTCAGTCTTCACCACGTCCATGGGGATACTCAGCTGCCTCACATCTGGCTGGTGGGGATCCGTAAGTGCATGCGAAATCCCGGGAGGCTATTCGAATTAAGGTGTCTATCCAGCTATCTGATCGTTATGGACGACGGACTGTCATCTTTGTTTCTGTATTCGGTCTCTTCGTGACTGAAGCTACTCACGTCATCACCGCATGGTTTGTGGATGTATTACCTGGCGGATATTGGTTTCCTTTGGTTGGTTTCTTGATAGAAGGCCTGTGTGGAAGTGAGTGCATTGCACAACAACCCCCATTCGAGAGTTAGTCTGCTGAATGTAGCATTCATCTTCACGCACAGGCATGTCGACTGCAGTAGCGATGAATCACGCGTACTTGGCAGATACCACTGACCCGTCTACAAGGTCAGTTATGCTTGGTGTCGGTTTTGATTTTTTTTCCTGAAATTATTGATTGGGCAGATCGCGATATTTCTCACTTTCACTTGGTCTCATGTATACAGGTGTAGCTGCTGGGCCTGTTCTCGGTGGTCTCCTCATACGTTCTACGGGAAATATACTGTCCGTTTTCTATTTCGCCTCCATTCTACACGGCGTATACGCTATTCTCGTTCTATTCATCCTTCCGGAATCGCTTACTCGAGCGAGAGCACGGGGTGCACGTCTACGGCGGAGACAGGAAGAAGCGAACCAGGCGTCCGGTGGTCGTGCTCTCGATCCCTTCAAGACTATCGCTAGGTTGCTCAGGCCGCTGATAGTCTTACTACCCGATAAATCCTCGGCAAATGCACTCAAGCAAGGAAGCAAAGATTGGAACTTGTTCTTGATTGCCATTGCTTACGGACTTTTCACGAGCGTCATGGTGAGTGTTGCCACCACGATATACCTTTGACTAACATTGTCCGTCGCCGCCAATACAGGGTTCAGTCCCTTACAAATACCAATACGCTGCGGGGCAATTCAACTGGACACCAGAAATTGTGTGTTTCTACAAGCCGATTGGGTTCGTTCATTCGTACACTGACGATATAAATTAGACAAGCTACTATGTCTCACTTATCGGTGTTACCCGCGCCTTCTTTTTAGCAGCCGTTTTGCCCCGTAAGAACCTCGTTCTCGCTATGGAACGTTGTGCTGAAGCACGACACAGTTCTCATCAAATATCTCAATGCCACCCCTGTCCAGCTCCCCTCCACGCCGAATGAACCTCTTCGAGGCGTTACTGGTCTTTCTCCATCCCGCGGGGCCAGTTCACTCCCCGGCTCAGCTCGGGCCGGCGCCTCAGAACAACGCTTGCCCGCATCTCGTTCTCCTGTCTTTGATCTAGCGTTGGCTCGCGCCTCTGCGGCGCTGGAAACCGCTGGATTTCTGGGCATGGCAGTCGCGAGCACAGGCACACTTTTCGCGCTGGCGAGTGCAATCGGCTCGTTCGCTGCAGGGTTCTCTCCCGCCACACACGCACTCGCGCTAGACATCTACACGAACCGTCGTTCCCAAAACCGGGGCCAAGTCGGCAAACTCTTTGGCGCACTTAGCGTTATACAGGCGCTCGGGTACGTGTTCCCGTTTGCACTTCCAAACCGCTGTTGGCTGATGATACTGTCTTTACCGCACATGCGGTCGTGTGTCATTGACTTGTGACAGGTCTCAGATTATTAGCCCAGCGGTATATGGGTTTGTCTATTTCAACACGGTCGCAGGTTTTCCGCAAGCTATCATGGTCGTGTCGATGTGCGCGTCATTGCTCGCGCTCGCTTTCCTTTCGTTCGTTCGTATTCCCTACAAATCAGACGGTGACCGTGTTGCACCTGGACACGGGAATGAAGAAGGAAGCCAAGAGACAGCGACCCCTGAGATTTTGCTTGCCCTGGAGAACGAAATCGCCGAAGGACGATAAGCGAAGAACGACGGAGATTTGGCCGGCCACGGCGGTATTGGACGACTCGTTTGAGCGCAGCCCATCTCAGGGAGAGAAGAACCCGAGGGTCAGAGCGGGATGATCGATAGATACGAGTGGCATGGATATCCGCGGTCATACATACAGATCTTGATACCTGGGATGTCATCTATGTAACCATAGTAGGTTGTACAAGATACATAGCCCACTTTTTGCGATATGGGGCGATAGCGGCGTCCACAGCCCCTGAACGCAAGTGATGATCACAGATGACCAAAAAAGACAACAGAAAATCCTCGTTAAAACCAAGCTTACCTGACCAGGTCACGCTTCACGCAGTATCCACGATCGTCGGACTGCCGTTTGGGCTCGATGACCCCCACGACCACCGCCCGAACCACTTCCAACTCGCATACACACAAAGGAAATTGAAGATGCCGACGGCGGTAGAACCTGCACCGACGGTGATGAGGAGCCACCACGTATAGCCAACGATGCGGTCCAGCGTGCGGCCCGTGTATTTCTTGACGGTTGCGTAAGGGTCAGGGGTTGGAGTATACGTCGAGGGTAGGCAAAGACGGGGAGGGCTCGACAGCAGTTGTGCCTCTGCAGGGGTTGATGGGGAAGCGGCGGACAAAGTGTGGGGCTCCGGAAGGAGAAGGAGGGACACCACCGGTTTCTACCATCAAAACAACATCAACATCAACAACACACTTGATAAGCAGGCCGCATCACGCGCACTGCTGATATGAAGGGGACGTACATGATCCGAGGTGACATATGAGGGAATAGAAGTATACAGGATGTTAACAATGTTGGATTTATCCGGCGCAGTCGGCGAGTCTGTGTACGTCGTGTACATAATTCTATCTGTCCATGATGGTGTTCGTTTCGTGCTAAACATGGGAATACGTCCTTAGTATCGGGTGGTGAACTAAGAAAAGCGTGCGTACTTGTACTCGTCGATTTCACCGAGCACATATTTGTATGTGCATTTGAATGTCCAGAAAGGGCCTTCGCGTAAACCGATGAACACGCGTCCGTTACGACGCTCATTGATGAGTTGGTCGTACTCCTTTAGGGTTTCTCGTGTTTTCTCGTCGGTAAGCATGGATAGTGCCTCTTCTCCGCGGGATGCCGTACGGAGTGGATGTGAAGGAGGTATCGCGACACGGAAATTGAGGTCGCCGAGAAAAAAGAGGTGAGAGGTAGCATACATGGTCGTGAGTGGTTCATTGGGGAACGAAGGCGACGCCGGAAAGAGAAGTGTGCGGACGATGTGATGATAGTCTGCTATCCTATGTTTGAGGTGTGGCTCGTGGGCTGTGAGGTGAGCACAAACGAAACTGCCGAAGGCAGTGTGAGGCCGGGGAACACGGTGTGGATGAACATACTGACGTGAAGATCTCGCCGGCTTTTGAACCATGATCAGCGATGCGGAATCTTATGCCTACGGCACCCTTGTTACCCATATATGCGGGTCCGCTACCAGTCCATTGTGTCTGCACGTCGCATACACGGCGGGCGATTGGGTCGTCTTTGGCATACACGAGGAGTGCGACACCGACGTTGACGACTTTGGCGACAAGGGAATAGGATTCCTTGTTGTAGGAATGGGCTTCTATCTGAGTGCGTATATGCACATCCCTCTCATTTATAACTGACTTTGAGCGTCCAGCGACTGTATTTGCCGAAAAACGTTGTCAGACCCGACCTTGCATACATGGGAAAGGGGAGACATACGTCCAAGGTGGAGCGGGAGTAGTTCCTGGAAGCCGATGGCGACGATGTCTGGTGCTCTCTGCTCCTTGGATAGGAAAGAGGAAACCTGAAACGTGGGAGCAAGCCAGTCGACGAGGTCCTGAGGAAGCCCGGCGCCCGTTTGCAGGTTTGTGTTGTAAGAGCCGATTTGTACAAGGAGCCGTTCGTTTGTGTCACCCATTTAAGCCGGAGGATACTACGGTCGCAAGAGACCGCGGGTTTGAGTAGTCTTGGTTGGATGCTGCACACGCCCACGACCCGCGAAACGTGTAGCGAGACGAGAGCTCGGTGGAAATGGTGCCGCGGAGCCGGGTCCGATCTCGGCAGTGCCGGAGCCACCTAATCTCGGTTTGTTTGACGACTTTTTCAGTCAAAACGTGCGTGATTTCCTTTTAACTTAGTTGGATGCAACGTGCCCGAGCGATAGTGTTACCGACACTCGACCCGCAGTCCCCCGTCGTCCGAGTCCGTGTGCATCTTTCAAACGCATTAGAAACCCGGGTGCTCCCGGCGACCGCCGGTACTCGCCAGCCGCTATCTGATGCGTTTAATTCCACTGTGTTGCCTGATCCGAGATCGCATGTCAAGTATCACGCGGCCAAGGCTTCTTCAATGTTCCATACCTGAATGATATTTCACGCTCACAAGGTTTCTCCGGACAAGCTGGAACTCCGAGTAGCATTAACGCCAATCTCAGGTACCTGACGATGCTCCACGATCAAATGATCCAAACACCAGTAATGGCGAAACTTATAGCAACACCCGCCTCGCGCCATGCTGTGATCCCCGATTGGTAAGTGCCTGGTGTCGACTAGTCTCGATTGCACAAGGTCAGTCGGTTTGCTCCGCATGAACGCCGTCACTCGTTCTGGCTCTATTGCGATTATGGCAAATTATCCACCCATTCCTCGGTGCGCCTCGTGCTGGCACTACCATACTTAAACCAATCCTTCCCAATGGCCACCCACCGGTACCTGATGTCTCCACCCATGGACAATCAAGGATCCGATGTCCATCCCGACCGCTACCCCGCTGCGGTCAGCGGGGTGCCCAGCATCAGTGACGAAAAGTCTTATAATGCAAATTTAAAGGACATCGAGGCCACATCAAACCTCCCCACCGATGATGCCTCAGATGTTGTCCTCCACACCGAACGTGAAATCGCGACCCGCGTCATCTCTGTCGACGACGATCCCTCTCTCAACCCCTGGACTTTCCGAGCCTTCTTCCTCGGGCTCGGTCTCTCTGCCTTCGGTGGCACCTTGGGTGCGTTCGTTTCCCCTGTCGTCTTCCTTGCTGCGTATTACCATACAAAACAGCCGAGATCTATTTTTTCAAACCGGTAAGCCCCATCATGATCTCCGCAGGATTTCGCCCTCTCATCTCGTCATCGACAGCAAACTGTCGGGGTGTCCTTGATGTTCCTTGCCATCGTCTCCTACATTCTCGGTTTTGCGATGGAGACGTTCATCCCTCGCTATGGTCTATTCCGTTACTTAAATCCAGTAAGCTTCAATCACTCCCATACATCCCGTCTACTCACCCCTCTCCAGCATCCTTTCAACAAAAAGGAGAACGCTTTCATCGTTATCATGGCCAGCGCAGCAGCAAATTCGGCCCTTGCGACGGAGGTCCTTTCTGTCCAGCGCCTGTACTATAACATCACCCCCAATGCTGCAGCGTCCATCTTCTTGCTGTTTTCCAGTCAGCTCCTTGGTTACGGCATCGGTGGTGTACTGAGATGTGAGTTTACCTTGGTCGGTTAATATGTCCTCTGATACACTGCGGCGAACAAGCAACTCTACTTTATCCCTCAAAGATGCTTTATCCTGGTGTACTTCCGCTCATTTCCATGTTTGATGCATTCTTCCGTGATGGTCCGACTGCTCGCCGTAGACTCAAGGTATTCTACTTTGTCTTCGCAGCGTAGGTCGCACTCTGTCAAAGTTTTTCGGTCGGTGGCCTAACTCAGAACCCCAGCATCTTTATTTGGGAACTCTTTCCCGAATGGATATTTCCCCTTCTCACTGGCGTGTCGATCTTCTGCCTTGCTGCACCAAACAACGCCGCTGTCACCCGAGTGTTTGGCGGAAGTAACGGTAATGAAGGACTCGGTCTTCTCTCCATTTCCCTCGACTGGCAGGTTTGTTTCCACTAGGTTTGACGCCGCAGTATCATAACTGATATCCCGATTTGTAGTACATCGGCGGTGGTTTCAACCCCATGGCAATTCCCTTGAAGACCCAGGTAGGTCAAAGGCAGACTAATTAGCCGATGGCTCTGTCGTTAACACGAGAACAGCTTTCCATGTTCGTCGGGAACATACTTTGCATGTGCGTGTGCAATGAATACTCTATCAACCTTGTCTGATCTGCTCCTGTCAGTGTCGTTTTCGTCGCCGTCTATTACAACAACATCTGGAAATCCCAGAACTTCCCCTTCGTACGTGCGCGTACACTTTACACTTTACACTTTACACCACACTGATTGCAATTCGTAGCTCTCTCAACTCTTGTTCTATGAAAACGGCACCGTGTACGACCAGTTGTTGATCTTGAATTCGAATTATGAAGTCGACCCCACTCTCCTCGCGGAGCAGGGATTGCCATACTATGCCGGAACTTGGGTCGTGTATCTCCTTGCCACAAACTTGGGACTGGCAGCTACCTTTACCTACTTGCTCCTTTGGAACCGCGATGATCTGCGCGGGGCCTGGAGCTGGATGTCACCTTCCAACCTTCGCAGGCAGTGGCAAGAATTTAGGGGGGGGAACGTCAGCTGGAAGCTCTGGAATGACGATGGCATGCGGGAGCAGCGCAAGGGGGATGAGGACATAGATCCTCACTACGCACAAATGCTCAAGGTGAGCCTTGGGCTTTCGGTGATTCCAATAACAAACGTCGAACGATTCCGCATTCCAGTACCCTGACGCCCCGAACAGCTGGTACTACGCTACTTTCGTGGTATCCTTTATGATCGCTCTGGTGGTCGTCTACAAGAGCGACTCCACCTTGCCATGGTGGAGCCTCATCATAGCCGTGCTCCTGGCAATCATATTCATCATCTTCCTGGGAGCATTGTCCGCCATTATGGGTATCAGCACGTCGACTCGTGAGTCTCCCATCTCGATCAACGTCACTCAAGTCAGCTAAGTTGTGAATAGAAACTTTCGTGCAGATGATCGCAGGATACTTGCATCCTGGCAAGCCAATGGCCAACATGTACTTTGTTCTGTATAGTTACAGTAGGTTCACCTCATTTGGTTACGAGCGTGGATTCACTGGCCTTATCTTCAGATACTGTTTCACAAGCTAGTCTGCTGCTCCGTGACCTTAAGATCGCTCAATGTGGGTCTTCTGGGAAATGCCGCCAATAACAAGGATTGATGTATCATAACAGATGCCAAGCTCCCTCCTCGTGCTGCTTTCACTGCCCAGATCATCGGTACTCTCCTTGGGGCTGTCTTGAACTACTGTAAGAGTGTGACACCCTTTCCTGTAGATTCTCACAACTACTTTCAGTCTTAATGAACTCTATCATTGACAGTCATCGGGACATCTTGCTTTCCGTTCAGGGGACGAACATCTGGTCCGGCCAACAACCTCAGCAATACAACTCCCAGGCCATTGCATGGGGTGGCCTTAGTCACGAGTTGTTCTCCGTCGGTATGAGGTACCAATGGGTCCCGTGGTCATATCTAGTCGGGCTTGCTGCGCCAGTGCCATTCTGGCTCGTCCATCGCTATTGGCCCAAGCTCCGTGCTGACTATTTATGCATACCTATTGTCTGGTATGCGCTCGATTTCCGCGTGACAGACGCAGCCTCTGATGTTCTTTCATTTAGCTGGTGCATCGGCTGGCTCTGCGTGGGCATCAACTCATCAATCCTATCTATATTCACGGTCGCGTTCATCTCCCAGTGGTGGATCAGAACGCGCTATCCTGACTGGTTCCGGAAATACAACTACATCGTCGGTGCAGGTATGTGCCTTTTCAGTATTTATATGTCATCACCCATAAGCCATTTGGCAGCCCTCGACGGTGGCACCCAAGTCATGGTCTTTATCCTATCCTTCGCCGTCCAAGGTGCAACAGGCACTTCTCATCTCTTTCCCGCGTGGTGGGGTGCCAACCAGGGTGGAAATTATGACCGCTGCATGTATCTCAACTAGACAATATTGAATGTCTGGTTGTAATCTAGTATACCTGTGCTACACTGTACATAGTATTGTTAGGCTCGGTGCGGACCAATACTCCAAGTAGTAGTAGGAAACTGTACCTGGTCCCTGAAGCTTGACTTGGCGCCCGCTCCCAAAGAAATGCAACGATGAACTTCCGCGACTGGCAAAAATACGTTCCTCCATTCCGGACGCTGCTGATCGCGTCTGCATCCTTGAGAGTCGGTCTCATTCTCTACAGCGAGTGGCATGATGCCCGCTCCGTGGTGAAGTACACCGACGTCGACTACCGCGTCTTCAGTGATGCGGCACGATTCCTCTTCCATCCAAGCAAAGACAGCGTCGCTCGAGGCCCGTTGACCAGGAAGTTTAGCTTGGATGTCGGAAAGTGAGTCGTATCTGTCCCCACGGTTCGTGTTGGTGACCAACACGCCATAGCCCATACAACCGCGAGACCTACCGCTATACACCTCTGTTGGCTGTCTTTTTGCTCCCAAACGAGCTCGTTCACGCGTCTTTTGGAAAATATCTTTTTGCGGCCTGCGACCTCGTCAACGGGGTGCTCATATATCGGTTGCTCGTGACCTCGGTCCTCTCGCGGCCAACACGGGCCTCAGTCCGCGATGACGCGAAGCCGCTCGACGAGCAACGCGAAAGCCGGGATACAGAAAACACACCCATCGCCGACGCAAACGCATGGGCCACTTTTCTTGCGGCAACACACCTCCTGAACCCGCTCGTATTCAGTATTTCCACGCGCGGATCCTCCGAATCCATCCTCTGTACCCTCGTCCTCCTCACGCTGTACTATGCGCTCCATCGCCGGTGGGACGCAGCCGCCGTGACGCTGGGCGTCAGTACCCATTGGAAAATCTATCCCGTCATCTACGGCGTGAGTTGTGTGGCCGCCATCGCTGCCCAAACGCGACCGACGTCCGGTTGGGGTGTCCCCTTTGCCAAGTCGCTCGTGTGCACGCGGACGCTTCGTTTTGGGATCCTCAGTGCGGGCACGTTCTTCCTCCTGGGGGCGTTCTGCTACCTCATGTACGTCCCTCTTTCATTTCCGCATCCTTTGCAACCGAGAACCCACCGCTCACCGCCGAGGGGGGCAGATGGGGATACCCGTTCTTGTACGAAGCCTATCTGTACCATGCAGACCGCCTCGACCATCGGCACAACTTTTCCCCCTACTTTTACCTCACGTATCTCACCTACCCCGGTTCATCCGGTAGCCCGCCCGACGGCCCAGCGCTTTCGCTCACGCGACGACTGCTTCGTTCGCCGCTCACGAGCCTCGTCCCGCAACTTTCTTTGTCCCTCGGCACGGGCCTTTTGCTGGGCCGACGCATCCAAGACCTCCCGTTTGCGTGGTTCGTACAGACATTTGCCTTTGTGCTGTTCAACCGCGTGTGCACCTCGCAGTACTTTTTGTGGTACACGCTCTTTTTACCTCTCGTTGCCCCACGTGCCCGATTCTCGTGGTGGAGCGTCGTCGTCTGGGCCGGCGTACAGGCGGTTTGGCTTGCCGAGGCGTACAAGCTCGAGTTCTTGGGAGAAGACGTGTTCTTCAGTCTTTGGATGAGAAGCTTGCTCTACGTCGGTGGACATGCATGGGTACTTGGAAACATTATGGAGGGTTACGCTTTGGGGGTGATGTCATAGCCATTGGGAGCCATGTACATCACTTCGTGTGTATCATTCGTTCTTGCATGTCCGAGGACGATTTATCATGACGCCAACCTGTTACATAAATAGGAATCTATGAGCTACATGCTCGGGTGGAAAGAGTCCAGCGTGACGAAAGCATGGATTGGACGGAAACGGTGCATGTCTCTGAAGGAAAGTGTTTAAGGCGAGAACATGGGTAGGTAGCGTAATATTAAGGTCCGACTCTCGACTGCTCTCCAACAGAGACCATTATATCTATCAAACAGATGAGTAAGACATCCGAGGAAACGGAAAGCGGGGACATACGTATTGCGAAACCCACCGGAACCCTAATGAGGATCGTGTTAACAAAGAGAACCGTGTTGGGCACCCAGACGCACCTTCGCCGTAACCCTGCCTTTGGACGACCGAACACATGAACAACTCAATTGGGCGGATGTCGTTCAACGGTACCTTGCCCTAACGCGTGTCCAAATTAAGACCCCAACAAAATGCGTGGGATGAAACCAACCTTGCCGGTTGTTTGGTAGAGTCCAAGGTGATGTCTGAGCTCCTCTTCGCTCACAGCACCGAGTGCGTCAATCTTGTTCCCGAGAACGAGGAAGGGAACCTTGGCGAGTTCCTCGATAGAGAGCAACGCGTCGAGCTCGGCCTTTGACTCGGCGAAACGTTCGTAATCAGCAGAGTCGACCAAGAAGACAATACCGTCGACCTCGGGGAAGTAGTCACGCCAGAGGCGGCGGGCTACGTGGAGCTCAGTACGTAAAGGGAAAAGAAGGGAAAAAGACAGGTTGGACAACGTACCCTGTTGGTGTCCACCGAGATCATAAGTGGTGAACTTGACGTTGCCAATGGCTAGTTCCTCGGAAGCTGACAGGGGACATGTCAGACCCGGAGGGCATACGAGCGGTCACGGCGCTTACTCGGGTGGAGTGTGGGCTGCAGAGTAGCCAGTCTGTCATTCTTGAGCATGTGCAAAAGGGTCTGTGAACAAAACAGTCAGATATCCTGTGGGCCGAGTACGAGTGCTGGCTACAGACAGTCTTTCCGGCATTATCCAGGCCGAGGAAGAGGATTTTAGCATTCTTGTGCAACAGTCCTGGGATAGTCTGAGCGGGGATGATCAAGGGAGTGGTTGCCTGATGAGCGTACCGAGCTGCGCGAGAACGTCCCAAAACCAGTTGATGATGAACATGGTGGTCGTCGAGGAATGAGAATGGAGCAGACGTCAAAGTGCCAACTGGGCGGACATGCCCCGCGTGACGCGACACGTATTTGTCACGCATGTCACATAATACAAGGTGGTATCTACGTCTATGCATGTAGGAAGGGTCTGACGCCCGCTGCACCATAAAGAAGGGTGCGTGTGCTCGTAATCCCCACCAGCGACCCTCTCCGCATCACCGAATCGCCGCGTACTTCCTGGAAATTGGATCGAACGGGCACTGTCTAAAAGGTTGCGTTGGAAGGAACAAACAACTCGTTCAGACGTTTTATACGGTAGCCGTGTTTGGCCGTGTTTACTTTGAGAGCCAGTCCTTGAACTCGTCCAGCCCATCGTCGCCCGACTCCTCCTTGGCCTCTCCAACTTTCACCCAGGTCGACACAAATTCGATGTCCCCTCCCTCCCATTCATTGAATTTGAACGCGCCTCCCGCCGCACCGCTGCATTCCAGACCACCCATTTCCGTCCCTTCCCCTTCTGCGCCGAGACTCTCCATCCCGACACCCCCTGTCTGCGAAGCCCTCCTCTTCTCAAGTTCGCGCTCGAGAATAGTGCGAACCCGGGTGATAGCGACGTCGCTTGCCGAGTTAGACGAAGCACCGACTTTGAGAAGATCTGTCTTGTGTGCGAGGATGAGCAATGTTGGCGGAGACTGTGTTGGCGGGAGCGATGTAATCGCATGCAATACATAATGCAAGTGTCTAGTAATGGCAGTCAGGGGTATGTCAAACCCTGGATATGAAGCACGTACTCGGCGACGACGGAACCATTGCGTGAAATCGTACTGCAGTCGACTACGAATGCGACAGCTTTGGCGTCGCTGAGGTGCTCCCGAAACTGGTCCCTGATCCGAGGGTGGCCAGGTACATCGATCACCCGCAAAGTCTTGGTGGGTGACAGCGTCATTTGGACCGAATTTGTCTGCAACGATGCATGTGACGGTAATGTCTGATTGTATGCCAGCTGATCTTTTCCACCGTCAGGAGTGTAGACTTAGGAGGCACACGATGAACTGACATTCGATAGTATGGCAGTTTTGCCGGAGTCAGGAGGCCCAACTAACAGGAGAGCATTGCCTCTGGATTTTGATTTTCCCCGAGTAAATGATACGACTAGGTTTGAATCAGCCTCGCGCGCATTCAGACATACTCGATGAGACGGACCAACAGAGAGGAACAAGGCTATTGCAAGAGAAAGTAATGCAATGTTAGCAGTGGAAAGGCTTCCAACAAGCGGCGAAACTTCAGGCGTGGCTATAATCACAGTCTCATCTGGGAGGTGGCTATCCATATGTAAGACGAAAGACGAGGGCGCGGCGTGGACGTGACGTTTTTACATCAAGTGAATAAGTTGTTTGGTTTTGTTAATAACCGAAGGCTTTGGTAAACAGAGGCAAATATCGCTTTCTAAGGGCAAAACGCAAAGTATTTCAGATCGTGGGCGGCCTCTTCGAAGTAACCAGCATCTACGTAAATCCATCACCCAAGTAATTATCCGCTGACGAAGTGGGAACAAATGCCCTCGATGGAGGAGCCAACTGACTGCAGGAAGTAACTGACGGGAGCAGTAATTCTGTTGGACCGACCAGCTTGAGCGGAACTGTCGACGGACTGTGCCGGTATGGTGCTTTCGTCGGCCTTCGTTGCCGAAGGCTCCTTCTTGTATTTTTTTCTCTCCACAGGCGGCCGGCGGTTCGTTTTCCGAGGGGTGGAACGTGGTATGCGTGGCTTTAGTGGTTAGTGAGCCGGTGGGCAGGATACACAACCAGGAGCTTACTTCTTTGATGGCCCCCACCTCTGAGATTTCTAGGAGAGACTTCCCAATCTTCACCTAGATAGCCAGATCAGCTATATCCCTCTGGGAAATCCAACAGGAAACACACCGAACGCGCGAAACGGATCCAAATGGGAACACGAAGAATCTTATACACGGGTCGAGGGGGCCGCGGCTCGTAAGGTCGACGGTAATAATGCGTTCGCCATCTCCCACACAGATACAACTCAAGATAGGCCAGCACAGGCCAACAGTACGGAAACCTTCTGGGGATTGTGGGGTCGGATTTTTTAACCTTGGAAGTGAATCACGATGGTGTACAAGGGGGGGCGGGGGTTGATCACTGACCTTGTCAAGAAAGTGTCGGAGCGCAGCGGGGTCCTGCTCCTCGACAGAAACAAAGCCAGAGGAATCCAAATGAATCGCTACGTTAGACCTTATGTTGCCCTGCAACCAGATTAGCGTCAATGGCCGTAAAATTAGGAACGCACTGTGAAGATACGAAACTCTCCAGGAGACATCTTTGTCTCGTAAAATAACCCTCGAACAGTCGAAATCCGACGCTCTGGCATCGGTATAGAGGGGGAGGATTTGGTGATCGTCATAGTTCTTGGTCTGGGAAAGAATCATTGGAATTGGGGCCTTTTTTAACTGCCAGCACGTTTGATTGTCCGTCGTTGAGGATTTCCTGTCTGGGTTCAACGATTGCGAAAATTGCTTGATAAAACACGCTTGTCAATCCGGAAGGCACGAGTTCAATCGATATGACACACAAAACACAACACGGTGTACATGTACTGATATCTATGGTTCAGCAGAATCGATCACTATAAACGGATTGAGCTAACAGTTTATTGGGCAACGGAGAACGTACCTCTTGAGCTTTGATCTACGATCCAGCAGTGCCTCAGCCAGGCGACCATCTTTCTGAGCACGTTTCAACTGTGCGACGATGTCAGTCTTCCAACTGGTGCGTTAAGATATCCAGGCCCACCTCTTTCTTATCATCTTGCGACGTGATGGATCGACCTGCGCCCCATGCCTGATGCAGACGGCTACAACCACGTTTTGATATTCTACCCGGAAAGTGACCGAATAAAGACTCACTTGACACTCGCCTCATCGATGACGGTCATCTCCGACCCGGCTTCCCGTTTCTTCTTCTCCTCGTGGACTTCCTTCTTGTATTTGCTTTGGATTTTTACCCAAAAGCGCTCTCTGAAGCCAACTTGCTCAGAATCTCCCCGCAATTGCAAGGCGCCACCTGCAACTTCGTCCACGCTGAGATAGTTTTCATATACGTTCATGAATGCGACCATGCCGTCAGGCAAAACTACCGGGGTCCACTCCTCTTCCGGACCTCGAGCTTCCCTGTTTGCCGAAACGATCCCATGCTTGTCACAGGATAAGAACTTCCCCTCCCCAGTGCCCGTTCGGAGATTGATGGTAGGGGAGCCAGCAACACGCGTCGTAACCCACACTTGTGCAACCTCGCTCGGCTCACGATCAAGCAACGTGGTTGATTCGGCAGTGCCCTCCTTGTCAAGGGGGTACAAGATAATCTTGTTTCGCGTTGAGTCGAAATTCACGGAGATAGGAGAGGGATCCGAGGGGTGCATGAGGAATGTAGGACCGCGTATTTCTGCTGGGGATTCCGGCATGACCCAGGTGTCGGGGGCCTCCTCCTCCTCGACGCGCCTCTGTTTGCCAGAGCTACCCTCGTCGTCGTCTCTCTTCCGTTTCTTCTTTGTCTTTTCCCCTTTAAACTTTAGTTTGCTAGGGCGTACCTTGTCGGTAGGCATGTCTACCTTGATATGACTTTGCTTCCGGCCTCGCGGTAGGGGTGTGCGGCACGGCAAACTCCGAGGTACAAACTTTGGACCAAACAATTCGTTCCACACATCCACACTGCGAGCCCGCCGACACCGTCACCGACGTCCTCAAGATCAAGATGAAGTTCAACCCTGGTCAGTTCAGTCTTAATCATACTGTGATCACGTCTATCCACTTTCTGTACCGTTTCTTGTTGGATGATACGCTGGATGGGAACGGTATAGCTCAGATGGATAGACGAGTTACTTCTACAGCGAGATACTCATCATCGTTTACAGACGTTTCCTCCTCGCGGCGCAAAGCCCGCAAGGCGCACTTCAGTGCTCCTTCGTCCGTTCGCCGTAAAATCATGTCTTCACCACTCTCGAAGGAACTACGGGCAAAGCACAATGTACGTCGGACATCTGGGGCAGTCTCTGCTTTCCCCAAATTCACCGCGCTTTATTCACATTTAGACGCGATCACTACCCATCCGTAAGGAAGACGAAGTCAGAATTGTGCGCGGCAAGTACAAGGGCCGGGAAGGAAAGGTCACGCAGGTATACCGCAAGAAATGGGTTATTCACGTAGAACGTGTACAACGCGACAAATCGAATGGCGCAGCGGTGCCCATCGGTATTCACCCCTCCAAGGTCGTCATCGTCAACATCAAAATCGACAAAGACAGGTATGTCGATCTGAACTTTACCACTCTGCCTTCCTTTACCTGAACTTTCTCACAGACGAGCAATCTTGGACCGCAAGGACAGAAAGAAGACCGAAACAGATGATGTAGAAGTCGATGTATGTCATCACCTTTCATGCAATCGCTTATTTGACTCACCTTCAACAAGTAAACTGCCTGACATTCCTCTACGCCTTATTTTCCTACTGCACTTCATAAAACTACCATGTATCTATGTGACGCTCCGCACATGATATGCACGATGACCAACTGATGTCAAGGGGGGTTCTACCGAAGCGCTTGAGTGAAATAAGTAGGAATTTGGCATTATAGGATACAGTAACCACTCGACACTCACAACATTACAACGTGCGAGGTATAAGAATGTATAACGCACGTTCGAATGTGTCAGAAAATCACGTCCTCGTCCTTGGTGCTCAGGAAGTTCACAGTAGCCTCGTCCGCCTCCAGCTCTGCCACTACAGTTTCTTCAACTGCATCCTGTTCAGCCGTGACCTCTTCAAATGTCACTTCGTCAGCATCCCCCTCAACTGCAACACGTTCCGCCACAGTCTCTGTTTCTGTGTCCTGAGGCTGGGTCTCATCAGTCTTGATCGACTTCACGGGCTGCCTTTCAGCGTCTATTGCAGCCTGTTTTTCAGCAGCAGTGATTGCTGCCACCCTCTTCTTCTTTCCCTGTACCTTCTTCAATCTATTGACCGATGAGCCATCCGCATCCGATGGACGTGCTATAAACGAAATACTCGCCTGAAGAATTCCTCGCGATCCATCTCATCCAATTCACTCAAGATATACTTGATCGTGTTATCGAGTCTCGGAATGATGACATGCTCGATGGCGTTCACGCGGCGGTTCGTGGCTCGAATGACTTCGTCGAGGATCATGAATGCCGTCTGGAGTGATGCCAGCTCCACAAGCGTCTCGAGTGCCTTGGCATAGACTTCCTTTGCCCGTAGCACCTGCTGCCCTCCACGTCCGAGACCCGTGAGGTTAAAATCTAAGAACAAAAAGAGGGGAGGGAAGCTAAATCGACTTCAAATTCAGCAAGCAGTGGAGGGGGCACACCTGAGCCAGAAACACGATCGACGTCAAACGCTGGCAAGAGTACGCCAGAAACGTTCTCCTGCGTCGCCTTGACACGGAACGTTGCTAGCTTTGCTTGCTCTTGGACGAGGTAGGCGAT
>JBBPRK010000444.1:0-23073 GCA_038093075.1 Boletus patriciae | reverse complement strand
GTCCTGTAGTTGGTCCCGTCATGGGGGCTTGGTAAGTTTCCGCCTATCTTCATCACACCAGCTGTCTGATTATGTCTGTAGGATTGCAGAGCGTTCGACGTGGAGATGGGTGGTATGTCCACTCCTTTCAAGACGTTACTCGGTCCAATAACGTGTTATGCCTCTAGTTCTGGTCAACAAGCATCGTAGATGCGGCTATCCAGACATTAGGCTTGCTCTACCTTCAAGAAAGTCAGTTCGCGTAGTCGGTGTTTCCGTTGTGTACTGCTTATGACGTTTTCCCCAGCTTATGCCCCTTTACTCTTGCAGAGGAAGGCAGAGAAGATAAGGAAGTCAATGGACGTGGAGAAGGCCCCTCTCAGAGAAGTACGAACAATCTTTGATGGGCAACAAGATCGCTCGTGAGTATGATAGATCGAGGAATCATAATCTACCGACCGGCGACTTCTAGGTGGCAAGCGATAGTGATTAAATCACTGGTGCGGCCATTTGCACTCTTCGTCCAAGAACCCGTCATCCAGCTGCTTGGTGTGTACATGGCATACCTCTTTGGAACGTTATACAGTGAGTGGTTTAACGGTTCTCAATCTGCAGCACATCCTAACCTATCCGTAGTCTTTTTGACGACTATGCCCTCCATCTTTGAGGGAGTCTACCAACAACCTGTTGGCATAGCTGGCCTACACTACATCGCTCTTGGGATTGGCCTGACGGCAGCTTCGCAATTAAACGCGAGAACAATGGACAAGGTTTATGTGTATCTGAAGAATAAAAATGGAGGAGTTGGGAAACCCGAGTTTAGACTACGTTCGTTATTTTCTCCCGTTCTTCCTGGTATAGCAAATGCTCATACATTTAGTAACAGCTGCCATGTTTGTCGGCACGTTGGTACTTCCTGTCGGGTTGCTCATTACGGGATGGACCGTTCAGGCGCAC
Source organism: Boletus patriciae (assembly GCA_038093075.1). NCBI lineage: Eukaryota > Fungi > Basidiomycota > Agaricomycetes > Boletales > Boletaceae > Boletus > Boletus patriciae. Next base: position 22,137 of record JBBPRK010000444.1, on the reverse strand, counting down.
ACCCACTGGATAGCGCCGGACATTGTGAGCGCTCACAGTCCCCAATCATTGATTCAACTCAAGTTTGGCGCGGAATGCAAATAGGGCATCGCGCTCATTGGTGCGGGTGTCACTCTTAACTTTCAGTCTATTCAGACGTATATCATTGATGCTTTTACGCTCTACGCTGCGTCTGGTGCGTTCTGTACGCAATACATCGTTATTCTGCTGCTTACTCGTCCGTGTCGGTACAGCGCTGGCGGCGGTAACTTGTTTGCGTTCATTGGCCGGCTGCGGATTTCCGCTGTTTGCTCCTGCAATGTACTCTGCGCTAGGATTCGGCCAAGGGGACACGGTACTCGCCGTGATAGCCATTGTCGTCGGTTGTCCTGCGTGAGTTTGTCCTTCTCTTGGATGTTGTCGATTGATTCCCCTGCGTTTTAGACCCTGGGTTTTCTGGCGTTTTGGAGAAAGAATACGGAATGCAAGTCGTTATGCCCAGTGATGAACGCATGGAATGGTGGCCTCTTTAGCTCACACGCCGGAACGTCCGGATACGTTTTGATCGGCATGTGACGAACGGATCCTACATGGATTGTTAGTTCGGAATGTCCCACTGATGATATGTATTACCTGCAACTTATCCCCTGCGTCCTAGGTGCACTTGTGTTCATACAAGTGAAATGTTGTTGATACATAATCTACAGCATTCAATACATACGGTATTTTACGATATCCAAGATAGGTACAAGTAGAAAGGAATGCATCTCGAATTTGATGTAACTCGAGCTAATTAAAACGCTGCTACTTCAAGCTCCTGGATCAGCTCACGATTAATGCACACTGGTCAATTCCGTTCCTCGCATTTGTGATCTAAAGTCCTCTCAACACTCTCAGTACCTCCTGCGTCTCGGGCTTATTCAACTCCCTACTCCATCTAGTGGTTCTCTTTTCCTTCTTGGTCGAGCCTGAACCAGATGTTGGAAGCATGAATGATTTTCGCTTGCTCTCTCTCCTGCCACCCCTCGCGTCCGTGCCGGCCGCCGTAGTCGGGGTAGTAGGCGTGACAGGCAAGGAGAACCGGCTCACGTCCGCTCGCACAGGCTGTGGACTAAAGAGCGATATGGGACGGGCCCTTCCCGAGCCAGTGGTCGCTTCGGCGGACGGAAGCGCGACGGAACCCAAATCAAGTGCTTCGGGAGCGGGGGGTTGTTCTGGGGGGACTTCCGGCGCCATCTCTGCCTCCGCCTGTGCCCCTACCTCGGTGACGAGGGTGGAGCACGTTGAGAGTGGGGATTCTGGGCGGTCTTCCGTGTCTGCGAAGGGCAATTGGAAGGAGACGCGGCGTAAATTGGGCGCCGGCGGAGGCTCGAGGAGTAATCCGCCGTCCACCTGAGCCTGTGGTCCGACATTACCCGGAGGTGTGGGTGCGGGCGGAAGCGATTGCGGGGGTTCTTTTCCGATGATGAGGATGGTGGGAGGTGTTTCTGGGACAGAGGTTACATGGGGGCATGTGAGTGGCGACTGGGCGATAGGACTCAGGCCGGAGGGGATGAAGAAGGAGCGTAGTCGACGGGTGGATGGGGTGGGGGTTGTGTTGACTGGTGCGAGTTGCGATGAGACGGGACGGCGCGACTTGTTTGAAAGTGGTCGTTGTTCAGAACAGGATATTCGTGAAACGTTTGCAGAACTGGCGTTTTCCCCGGCCGTGCGACGTCTCCGAAATCGGAATATGCGGGAAAAGGAAAAAGAGATGCGAGTTCCGAACATGGTGAAGTGCTTTGTCGGTTCGGGTGGCCTGCACCTAATAGAATTGTTAGGGACTGGGCGGGTAGATGGAGAGTGAACGGGGGTTCAAGGTATGGTGACGGTATCCCGCACTTAAAAGACGGTCTCTATCGGGAGCTGTACTATATCAACTTGATGTTGATACGAGCGCCGAATCGCGAAGGAACCGTCTGATGAAGGCGATGCGGCGGGTGCCAGTGCGCGTCGCCAAGGACTGCCTCGGGCGATGACTCCCGCTGTTGCAACCTTGAAGGGCGAACAAGTACGTTAGAACCGGAACCAGGTCTGAAGGAGCACACCTTGACGCAAGAGCCTGCTGAATGCTGATAAGCTTCGGTGAGTTCATTGATGTATCTTGAGCGGCTCCCCGACGAGGCTGTGCAACATTTGATCGCACTCCACATAAAAGCTCCCGTGCGCAGCAACATGTGGGTAATTACAAATAACATATGCGGCTCCGCTGTCTACAGAGTTAACGGTGGTTTCATAGGGGATGCATTAGACATGAACCAGACATGATGTTGAGTTGAGTACATAAGGCTGCTTATGTGATCCAGGACACTCGAAACAAAGAGCGGCCGCAATACGAGCCCCGCCGCCCGAGTCGACGGACAATGGTTCCTGCAGAAATACACGTCGCGCCAGGCGCGTAAGAAAATACGAAGCCAAAGCACTTGGGGCAAATGGAAAATCTCTGATTGCGAAGGCCGCCGCGAGAGTATTCCCACGAGTCCAGATTAGGCAAGTGTGGTGGCGGTCTACTAGTCACTGGCAAGTTTGGGACGTGCCGGAGGGATTGGAGACATGGCGTAAAAACTTACAACAGAGACATATCTTCCAGACTCTCAGTCTTTCAGATTGTTTCCTGTTCTCCAACCTGCTGCTCTATTGATCCATCCCTTCCATCCCAGGAGAAGATTTGAGCCCCAGCCAGGCCTCCACAAGCATCAGGAACGACTGAGACCTCGTTCGGGTCAAGAACGAGCAGGCACGTACCCGGGTTTCAGACCGTCTCCGTGGCTGAGAATAACATTGTATCAAGACAGTCGAGAAGTAGAAGCATTCAATGAGGATCAGCATGCGCCACGGAGAAGATAGGACGGGTAAAAAGCAAGGTGATATTCCCAAGCTGAACTTCTAGAAGATAGTGCTAGTGCAAACTGCTCATAGTGGTTTCGAGAACGGAAACTCGCCATGCCAGTGTTTTTTTTTTGATAATATTGCAATAAGTTGAATAATCGTATTGGCCGTCGACGAGTGTCGTGGGAACCTCACTGGCGTTCGAACTTCAACGTTTTTCGCCCAACAACTCCAACATTGACGCAACGACGCTAGATGCTAGCAAAGGTCATCAGGCTGTCTCCGAGTCCAGAACATTACCCGTCGCCCGACATGCATCTGGGAATAAAAGCCTCCAAATTGGGGTTTGCATGAACAAAGCAACTATTCAGCTGGTGGTCACCCTGACACAGTAGCTTTGTGCTTTCAAGTTTGGTGGAGCCACTGCTTGACACATATCTTGAATAGATGTGTGCTACTCCACAAACGCTCATCTTGATTCCACACCATGTCGTCTCTTCCCAATAGCAGAGTAAAACACAGCGATCGCCATGATTCCAACTCGAATACTCAAGAGTCGTCGAGCATCCACGAGCACAATGCTGCCTCAGAATTCAGGTCTACCCCCGATCGAAATTACGCGTTGACATGGCCTGCCACCAGATCTACATCCCATCAGCCCTCCGAAGCCTCTGGAACGACGATGCTAGGCGGGTTTCACGATGGTGGCATGTTTGATAACGCGTCTTCTACCACTCTCCAGGACGAGTTTCCGTGGCACGAAGTCAGGGTGAACAAGTATATGCAGAAGATTCCGTCTACCATCGTCCCCGCTTTGTTGCAAGGAATCACCAACGTCTCTCCCTCTCGATCTTCATTGGACCGAGAAGAAGAAGGTGGATCTCGCGAGGTGGACGAAGAGTCGAGTGGTTCGGGGGCTGGGCCACGATACTCTGCAGCGCAGAAAGGCAAGTGGAAAGCTCGAACGGATGGTGATATCATGCATGGCAGTCGCCGGGCCAGATCTCCGAGCCCCCGGTCCCACTTTGACAGGGTTCGCAATGTGAGTTTTTTTGTGGTGTTCTCGATTGGTGGGACTGGTTCGAACTCGCATTGGTGTAGCCTGTTGAGGACTGGGTTTTACATACCAAACCGATTTTGCAAGATTTCGCGGACCGTCAGACGTCATTGCCGCTGGGATGCAGGCTCGAGGTTTCAGTACGTTTGCCGTGGACTTCTTGCGCATACCTTGTCTGACGCATCTTAGATAGATGAACCACCCCAGTTCATTCTGGGTGCAATCCAGCTACTCGTCAATCGCGATTCAGGAGGCTGTACTAACCGTTCTCGGCAACTCGGTCCTCAACTTATTGAAAACTTTGTGGATATCGACCGCTGGGCGAAAGAGTACCTTCGATCCCGACATGGTACACAAGCCGTGGACAGTGACATTCCAGCCGTATGTTTCATGTCATTCATCGCTGCACCGCTGAACCATCAGATCTTCCTACCTAGTTATTGACGATTGTAATGAACAACTTCTACGAAGGTCAAGTCCAGCTGATCGACCGGTTGGTCCAGTTTGCTCTTGAGAAAATGCGCCTTTGCGGCAGAAGCAGCCTCGGTATCGAGGATTTCGCGTTCGGTTTTGGTTAGCCTCTGTGTGCGGTCTCGAGAAGGTCAAGTTCGCTCATGATTGAACAGACTTTAAGATGAGCCAGGATCTGCCTTTTTATGTTGAGACAAGCTCACAGATCAGAGAACGTGGGTGGCAAACCCTCATACTTGTGTTGTAAACTGACACATTACCGAAGCCCTTCCGATCCGTGCTGTAGAGGTGCGACCCACCTCGGAGCCAGTGACAACAAACTCTGGCCGTCAAGTGAAGCCTACGGAGCGCGCGCAAGCGGCTTCCCAGCAAGCACAGGCAAATGCAAAAGGGAAACGAAACAAGGGAAAAAATACCTCCCAGGTTAAAGACAAACAAGCTTCGAAAGGTTCTGTTCAGCCTGTGCGTCAAAAGAAGATTCCCGCACAGCCCTCTTCTCAACACACGGTGCAGGAAACACCCGGGCTTTTGCAGCCTGAACCTCATGCGGCGACGCCTGCTCTGCCCAAAACGACTTCCGAGCACATTAAACATCGTCCCATACGGCCATCAAGTCTCGGTTTACCTCCGATCTTGCCTGGCCCACCGTCAACAGCAGGAACTAGACCCTCGCAGTTAGCTGCCAGTTCCAAGTCGGAATCTAGTGCCTGCGCCTCAGCAGACAGACCGAAGGTTTCCGCCTCTTCAGGATCAAACCTCACCGTCGACCCACCGCCTCGCCTGAAGATCATACTTCCTCTGCCGAGTTTGCCAGCTTCGACGGTCCCCGCTGCGAGCGGTTCCAGGTCGGCCTCGAGTAACACTAATAGTTCGACGTCCCAGATAAACCCACCAGCAAATGCGTCAGAGACTATGAATAGTGGGCATGGGGCTTCACGTTCCGGGGGTACCCGACCTCGAGGTCCTCGCAACGGGCGTGGTCGTGGTCGTGGTCGCGAACGTGGGAGAACATCGCTGACTCCGAGTGCGGAGACTCATGGAGCTACGCCTGACAACACTAAAGCCCTGCCAAAGCCCCATCCGGTGGACGCGGGCAATGGAGAGGCTTCTGCTGCGGATAACCCGCCTGTGGCGCCTCCAACTCTGATTTATGCGCTCAGGAGCGCGGTGGGCACGGCCTCCAGGACACGGCCGCATGGCGCTAATAATGGTATTGGCACTCGCGACAACGGTCCATCTACATCTCGGAGCGCGCGCACAAGCCAGCCTCTTCTAACGCCGACTGACCCCGGTCACTCACAGAGAAAGAAACGCAAACTGGATGACTGCGAAGATTAGAAATGGCGTGTTCCAAGTTTAGGCTCGGCAATTCGTTATATTCTCCAGGGTCACTTTTTCTCAGGGCATATAGTTTTCTCATATCGCCCGATGATAAAGCGTCGGAACACGTTTACACAAGTACATATTAATATCCATGAGTCCCAAGTTCTGTAGTCTCGACTCTCGACACCATCCGTCCTGGGTACCTCAGCGAGCCTCGGGATCTTCCGACTCCATATGGAAGTCGGGTTTCGAGACTACGAGTCCTGCGGATCGAATTACAATTCATTGGAATTAGCCTCGTGAAACCCACTACTAGTTATAGAGGCGTTATCTTCATGATGGACTTGAGGCATTGAGGCACATGTACGATCCCGCTCTGGTGGGTCAACTTTGTGTCACATCTCTTCCCACATGAGGGTCTCGACCCGATAGTCGCAGTTGCAACCGCGAATGGCGTGACACTGCCTTCGTCTGATAACCTCATCAAACCAAATCCGAATGTCGAAGAGCTAGTGGCCATTTAGACGCACCGGCTCCAATCAGACGACCATCGCAACCGGTCAGTGATAGGGTCGATCTTGAAAGATAGTGGTGAGAATGTGCCACGCAAGGTTCAACTGCTCGAGGCTCAGCTCTCCTGCGCGTGCCTCGAACGTTCCACACCGAAGACGATCGTGCATCGGTATGTGGGGCTGTGCTGCTGTGGTGGCGTCCTCACAAGGCACGTTCGCTCGGACGCTGTGGTGAGTCGAGTCGACATATAGAGTATAAGTAGGGCTTGGTAGGGCTTGGTATGCCTGGCACATGGACTCTGGGGTCCCCAGTACTGACCATGTTACCGTAGATGCGGCTATCTGGTCAGTAACACTGATCTTGGCATCCTCACACTGACCAGGAGGATCAAGGAGTCAAGTGAGCATCACGACGTCCATGACAATTCGCGGCGCCGATGCGCCGATGAGTTCGTAAGCCTTCCTCACTCAAGAGTCACTACTTATTGTCGCATCACAACAACCCAGGGCCCACTAGCAGCAATCATGATGAGAACTTTGGCTGCATAGTTATGCCTAGTAACTTGGATCCGTCCTTCTGGACTCTGGAGTCGTAATTCGGTACCGCCCCGAGTCAGAATTGGCACAGCCTATCAGGGAAAGTCGGCGCTGCTGGCGAGGGAGAGTCCTACATAGGTGGATAACACGTACGACGCACTTGTCCGAGGTAGGTGGTCGGGGATTGGTCAACGGTTACTAGGTTCCCAACCAAGTCCACACGCTGATACTCTCGACCACGCATTCACCAGGGCCACATGGAAAAGAAGGACTGGTCCGAGGTACTGGAGACTTTTAGAATTAGGAACCTAAGGTCAAAACCCGTGGGGACCGGATACAAAGATTTCTTCCCCGGATGAACGCTGACGTACCTAATTATGCCTGATACAGCGAACCAGTCACCTTGACAAGCATGCGAAGAGAGGAGAGGTACCTTCGGGTCCGCCGTGAATGATCACGAGGATGGCACACAAACCTGTTAAAGGGAAACAAGGGTTTTCTCATTTTTCCCTCCCCTCTTCTGTGGTCCGGTCTTGGGGCCTTGTGTGAGAGAAAAACGGTCGGTGATTCAGAACCGAAGAAAAGCAATGCTCTGCGCAAGACATAATTGGACAGATTGAACTATAAAACTCGCACCCACGTTCAAGGGGCATTGCATTAGTGGTCAGCCATACCTTAAATTTGACTGAATGGCTCAACGTGCGACCCGCGAGTGAGGAATCCCTGAGGAAATGTTTACATCGTACGATTCGTACCGGATGCTAAGGTTTAGGTTTAAAGTAGTGGAGAATAGCTACGGCAGCGATGAGCTGGTTGGGGTCCGTGGGACTCATATTACAGTGCGAAATCATGTATTGAGTAGAAAAATAACAAGAGCACGCCTGTACTATATACAACCAAGTCAACGAGTCATCGACAGTAGTTCCTTGCCAGCTAAAGTATGTGCAAAAAGCCAATGCTACATCGGTATGAACTACGAATAACGTTCAAACACGAAATCCCGAGAAAAATAACAGAACGTTGAAAACACACGGTTATCGATATCAAGCTGGTTTCCGGAATGATGCAACCCAGTCTACCTGCTTGCACATCTCATCTACCAAGTGCTTGGCTGTTTCTGTATCTAACCCACAAGCCTGGAGGCGGGGTTGCCAATACGGTGGCTCATACCCGCGGTGAAACTGGATGCATTTGGAGACTACGAGTCGAAGCTCGGAGGAGCCCGCGCATTCATTCACAGCTCTATCGAGCGAATCTCCAATTGTTGGCATGTCAGGAGGAGAGTAAATATCAGTTGATCAACATATAGAGGGAAAGGGCGAATACCAGTTAGGCTAGCGTGATCGTCTTGGAACATGTATACCGGGCTGTCCTGTCGGTCAATGATATCCAATGGAAGGTCTCCGCTCGATGCCTGCCAGGTTTGTAACGAGTATCCACTGATTCTGTCGGTGGGCCCCGACTCATCCGAATCTGGAACAGGGCTGGGGATGGGCTGAATCGGCTGTGGGCGTACAGGAGTGGATGGATTAAAAGTACGGAATCGTAGAGGTGTGGGAGGCAGCTCAGCGGGTAGGCTTCTCTTGGACTTGCCGCTATCCGAATCTACATCTTGGTCATCAGAGGGGATGGACGGTAAGGGTACATCCGGAGGACTCGTTCTTGGTGGCGTTCCTCGGTGGCGACCTGGTGACATGGGTCCTATTGGCTGAGACATAGCACGATGTCTTCTAGGATAAAATTCTAACTCGTCTGAGGAAGAAGTCAATAGAGAGTTAGGGATGCTTCGTTGAGACCGAGAACGGGAAATTTGTATCGGCGGAGAAACGGGGTTATGGGCCAAACGTCTAGGAGGATCCAAATTTTGGTTACGAGAGGAGATTGGTGACATTCGAAATTCTGGAGGACTGGCCGAAGCTGGAGTTACTAGGCGATTGGATTGAGAGGACGGTCCCACTGGGTGAGACATGTAGCGATATTTGAAATGAAGTTCTGACTCCTCCGGGGAAGATGTGATTGGTGAGTTGAGGGCTGGTTGTAGTGACCGGTCGCGAGGGATTTGGATTCGCGGTGAACGGGACTGTGGGACGTGTGGAATACCTTGAGGAAGTGACATCCGTTGAGCTGTATTGGATTTCCCAGGGAAATTTTCCGACATTTGTGAGGAGCCCCGCGAAAGGCGCGAAGGAGATGTTGGCGGATGGGTCTGCTGCGCAAAACCCGCGGGAAGCTCGACTGATGAGGAAGAAATCGAGCCACGCCGTGTATTATCAGACGTGACTCCTATTGAAAGTACTGATTCGGGAGTCCACCCCTCTGGTTCTCTCTGGACGAAAGAAGGGAGCGGAAGATCGGGGGGCCTAGGTAGAAATGTCTCGGCTCTGGCATCGCGGAAAGCACTGTGCAGGGTGGTATCCGTGATGAACTTGGAGGACGTCAACTGTGATCTTGGTTCAAACTAACAAATAGGGACGAGCCTTTGATTCGAGATTTCGGAGTTTGGCCAAGATGTGTTCGGTGGTACGACCTTTGGATTGTTTGTGTCGAATCCACGTTACCAGAGCCCGCCTGGCCCTGTCAGTGTCTCGCCCGCAATTCGCTAGGACGGTAATGACCTATCTTTAGCATTAATACAACGACACGAACCGTCGAAATCTTATATCAGTACCTCGACACGAGTGTCACCACTGAAGCTGACGGGATCAGCAAACATCACTGGGGCGATGGGGCAAGAGAGCGAAAGAGATGTAGGGGAAGCGCTGGGATACGGACTGTGCTGATCTGGATCGGTGCTCAGTATTATACATATTATATTGGAAAAGGAAACAGCAAAATTCCTCGGGAACATTAACGAATGCTGTTCCCCACACGCGTGGCAACGCTGTTCAGAGTTGAGGTATACTATCTCGCGGTCCGACATCCAATCCCGGGCCTGCTAGACGAACGTTTCATCCACAATGCCGGACCCCGGAGATCCTGATCACACGCAACTAGTTCCCGTAACCGCTTAAATCGGATATTCTTAATTGAATTGACTGATGCCGGCAAGGATAGGGAGAACGAGACAAGTGTACACTGCAGAAGGATAAGCCAACTGCGACGATATTACGTAACCGATCATGGTGTAGCTCAGATCAAGTTGTTCACTAGGGTCGGCTCTGCCGACAGGAACCTTGCTGGACAAAGGGAAGTGTAGAGATAGATGAGACCAGTTACTGCTAAATAATACATTTGCCATGGACGTGACGATAGTTGGACACCACTTTTCGACGACGACACGGAGTCAAAGCACCGTTGAACGCTCAAGTCATTCGTTACTGACTCCGGTTCGGAGTGTCGTCACGAATACCCTCGTAACAACTTGAGGACCCACCCGCCCTCCGTTCAGCGTGTGTCAATTCGAATGTCAGACTTTCAGGTCCTGACAGTTGTTGATGGGGGGGTAACATAGCACGGCGTTTATACATAAGATGCACAGAGGCAAGGAGATGAGTAGTATGCGAGGCGAAATTTCAAAGACAAGTAATAATGCAACTTGAAGCTGATCAGAAAGCGGAGTGACTGAGGAAGAAAGGACAGAAGACGATACGTCGATGGGGATGAGAAAGTTGACAGCAGGGAATTCGATAGCTCGGACGGTGATGTGCGCAGCAGCCTGAGCATCCGAGCTCCACGGCAAAAGAGGTGTTTGGAATGGCTAACCTTCGCAGCGTCACAGTTGCTGTGTAAACAAGATGTTGAGTATACCGGGCAGACCCTGTTTGCATGTATTTTGTACCGATTGCACTTATTTGTTTTTGACAGACGAAGTCACCCAGCAAGGTAATGCGAGGGACGACTTGCTAGGGCATACGTCGTACGGACCTGGTAGATTTCTGTAGTGGTGCACATCTGCCCCCTCGTCGTTGCATATTGAGTAGTCTAGTGACCAGACCGTCTATGAGGTTTGCATATCCATATACTGTTGCTGGATACTTTCAAGTTCTCAGGCCCGCCATTCTTTTTGGTCCTCTCTGGGTATCTGGTTTCAGTTATGATTCGGGCAGACTGTCGCCGCGCGGGCGAGCCTTTTCCTGCCCCCCTGTTGGTTTTCTCTCTGCAACACCGTACTACTCGAACACCTCGTCGAGTCCTCGTTGGTGTCCTGCGGCATGCGTCATCGCTACTAAGAAGCTCATTTTTCTAGCGTTTGACGCGGTAAATTTGATAATAATAATTACTGAACATCACCTTTACTGGTATGAATTATTGGGTTTGTTGAATGTAATTACCCGGGGCGTTCTCAATACACCTTCGCGGGTCAGTATGCACCCCAGCGGGCTCGAGCTCGAACAAAGTTGGAATTCTTCGAGAACGGTGCTCCTCGGTGGGGTGAGTAATTTAAACCGCACGCGAGTTGCACTTCGCACGCCGATGAGTTCAAGCGCGCCGCCGTCACATTAGTTTGTACCAACTTGGTGCAGCATCGGATCAAGACCGCAGTTTGAAGGGCGATATTTAGCTGCCCTTTGAAGGCAAACATGGAGCAGTGTGGTGCAAACGACGTCTTTAAAAGCGGAGCCTGTCGGAGAACTGACTGGCTTGGCTTGGAGTGTTCTCCTTCGGGATCCGGGCATTCCATAAAAGGCAAGTATTCTCCGCTGTGACTTCATTCGATGACGTCGTCTCGCCGATAGGAGGTATATAAGCCAAACCATACCCGCATCTCTTGAACATTTTCTCCTTCCTTGCCTCCAGCCCGCACAAATTTAAAATGTCTTTGCCTCCGGCATCACAAGATATCTCAGAGCATCCCCAGGCGGGCTCCGTTACCGCGCCAACAGACAAAGGCGTGCAGGCCGCCGATGTCGACAGGAAGGTAAGTACCTTCTAGATAAATCTCACCAGAAACCTGCTAAGAGCGTGTTAAGATTAAATTATATGGAGTCATCCAGGCTTTCAGGCAAGGTCGCATGCCTGATAACACCCAAATCGACAAGGCGTTGTCGTATCTCCGAGATGCTGAACCCGTTGACGTCCACAAGCTGTCGCCCGATGGAAAGACTCTTATCCAAGATTCCCGCGATATCATCGAAACTGCCCGTCTCATCGTGAAGCAGAAGAATGCCGATGAACTCTTTCAGAACTTCGTCTGGCACACCCGTGATATAGATGTAGACAGCACCAAAGCAGCCCCCGGGGAAGGCCCCGAAGTCGATCGTAGCAAGTTGACTGAAGACAGTCGCATAGGTGCGCGCATACACGTATCATTCTTGAACTTTCGTCTCACCCACCCTAATTTAAAGCTGTGCGACATCTTCGTACCCTGCTTTCGCTCATACTCACGAACTCCGAAGTTCGGAAACTTCTCTCAGACTTTTCTGTAATCGGGCGTGACCTTCTGGCGAAAGGCGCATCAAAGGCGGCTGAGGCTCTTCGGCCAGATAAAGGGGCACTTTCCCGTGTGGATGAGCCTGCTTCAGAGGGCGAGTTTGTCACTAAGGGTGGACGAAAAATTGGTGCCGGAGAAACGCCGGTACTCGACGTGGACATACCACGCGCCGACGTTCATGTTGAGCAGCATCCCCACGCCGATGAACCCATGATCAAGACAAGACAGGGTGAAGAAGCAACTGGAGGCCAAACTCTCGGCGAAGGACAGCACGCGGTTCAAGAACTCACGACCGGCGTGGGTGAACGGGTCACAGAGCAGGCACAGCAAACAAGCCAAAAGACGAAGGAGTTTGTTGAGGGGCAACAGTAAGTTGACCGATTCCCCGCATTTCCGAGTTTCACGTGTCATATAGCGGCGCTGCGGGGGCGTCATCAGAAAGCTCATCAGAAGAAGCTGAGGGGAAGAAACGTGACTTCAAGGAACGATTGAAGGGTGTTAAAGTTGGTCGATTGCTTCGCATCGCTTGATTTTTCCGGTTGTCTGACGTCATGCTCGAGGATAAATTCACAGAGCGCTTACCTCAAGATCAGAAAACCCGCACTGCAGAGCACTTTCAGGAAGGGAAACACTTCCTGACGGATGAGTACTTCCCCGCCGAACGACGAGACCAGTTTATCTATCGCGGCAAGAAGGTCATCGTGGAATGTCAGAAACATGACGACTACCAGGACGCGATCAAATGGCTTCTGTCTGTTGCCGAGGAGTATGTGGAGCTCGGCCAAGGGGTGGGCGAGAAAGGCAAAGAGAGTGCTGGTAACATTATCAATGTCTTGAGATTCCTTCTCGTACAGACTTCGTCTGCTGACTCTCTTTCAGGACCCCGTCCTTCGACAAGCAGTTTCAGAACTGCGACAACTTCTCGAGCGCTTCGCTAATGGACAGAGCATGCACCTCATCTTCGATTCCATCGCTGCCCTTAATGACGATGCCCGTCGAGATGAGGAGTTTCGTGCATGGTTTAAGCGCTTGAATGCTTTCATTCGCAAAGTATGTATTGATCTAAGATTTGTTGTTGCCCTTCGATGACGTTTTGCAGTTATTGTTGGAGGCCGGCTACGTCCTCGAGGACGACTGCAGTCATGAGGGCAAAGAGATCCGCGAGTCAGGCAGGAAATTCTGGGATCAGAAGTACCGGACACACTTTGACAATGCATTCAACTCCGTTGGCGATTGGTTTTCCGCCATGGGCGACGATCCACTCAACAAGCGATTTGGGGAGGATTGGGCACGGTTGACGCGGGACTTGCTCTTCGATAACGAAGGAAGTCTTAAGTTCAAGTCTGGATTGTGGTCGGATATCCGTAGTGTGATTGTGCCGACGCTGGTGGACAAGGTACGTATACTGACTTGATATCTAAGCACACACTCCCTCAAAGAAAAAAATAGGTTGGATACCTTCCAATTCCGCGTATCGAGTATTCCGATGATGCATTGGACCTCGTTCTCGAGAATCTTACCCTCCAGGGTCGCAATCTTTTCCCGAACATTGTCACTCTCGTCGCCCACAACTACCTCAAGTTCAGCCCGTACAGCAACATATCTGACGAGCATCATCATGAATTCACGTTCACATTCGCTCAGATGCAGGCGGATATGCGCGACGTTGCCTTCTTCTTCCGTAAGAAGACAGGCTTCCCAAAGGTGATGGATTCGGGAATGGCGGATGTCATCATCGGGGGATCTGGTCTCACAGCTGTTGTCCACTTCGTCTCAGCAGGCAAAGACCGAAGCTCTGTTTTCAAGGTCAAGGATGTACACGTCAAAGTCGGTTCGCTCAAGTTCAGTATACGTGACTCGAAGCACGATTTGTTATACAAGACGCTGAAACCCCTTGCGACTGGCCTAGTCAAGCGGCAGATCCAGAGAGCGATTGCTGACGCCATAAGGACTGGAATGGAATATGTCGACGGACAGTTGGTCTCAGTCAGAGATCGTATGGAAGAGGCGAAATCAAGCGATGAGATGAATCGGACACAGGTGTTGCAAGAGGTGAGTGTCGCCGGCTGTCAGCGTGGCTGGGACTCATCCACTTCTCCTTGAGTTATTCAAACGCCACAAGGAGGAGCACAGCATTCGGTCATCTGAGAGCAAGTCGCAGTTCAAACTCGTCTCGAGCAAGCGTTCGTCTGTGGTTGATACTGGGCATCCTTCGGGGTGGGTCAGCCGTATGTCGGAGAGCGAGGAAAAGGCAGCCACCGGTAGGGATTGGAGAAGCGAAGTGTGCGTGACAACCTGCTTTATTGAAGAACGTGCACTGACGTGAACAATGGAAATAGATTCACGATTGTATAAAACAGATACTTGACTGGAAGTACGGTTGCAAGTTTCAAAGGGTCTGTTGGTTTCGGCTTGAGCTCTTTGGTGTACTACCCCATTAATTCCTGTAAGTTGTTGTAAAGGTGTATGTTTGAACTGCCATCGAGTCTGTGGAGAGATTCCTGGTCTGAGAAGCATCGCCATGAAATATTTTGTCTATTGTGTGCAGACAGTTGAATGAGCGTGTTAAATGGCATTCGGAAGCGACGCGTAGCCGTGAAGTTTTTTTTAGAACGTGATGCGTTCCCGACGTCGAGCAACTCCATGTACTTCCTCAGCCCAGCGCGTTCATGTTTCAGACTACATACATACATGCGTATGTAAGTAGCGTCGTCGGTGAGTAGATAGAGAACGTCGAGGTCGAACCCCGGGCCAGTCGCGGACTGAACGTCATGATCCACAAAACGTGTGGCGTCTTGTTGTTCAAGTTGGGGATTTGAAAAGCGAGTCGACCCTGGCCTCGCTTGTCAGACCTAGGCTTCCTGCACTCCCATTGTCCTCTCTTCCTCCATCGCCTTCCATGACCAGAAAGCTTACTCTCTCCATGAAGGAGTTCAGCCATCTGGTCAGCGAATCCCTCGACATCGCTAATGCCTCCACCTCACAGTCACTCGTTGATAACACCGCTGTCTTTTCCGAAAAAACCCATCCCCGACCGTCTTCTTTCCAGCGTATCTTTTCTCGCCCCACACCCACGCCCGGACAGCACGAGGATTCTCCACATGGTTCTCCCGAGGACCTTTCCGAGACACCGCGTAGGGTGATCGGCTGGCCATTCTCCCGCTCTCCCCGAAAGAACCGTCCCACTAAGGATGAGGACAATCCCACTGTTCGCACTGTCCACTTGCCCATGTTTGCTCGTTTGTTTACTCAATTTTAGCAGGAGGCCAACGACCCTGGTGTCTATCACTCCACGCCCCCATACTCTGTTACGTCACTGGCAGCAGCTTCAACGTCGAGCCTTGGTTCCTTAGTCCCTGCCCATGAGCGGCTTTTCGAAGTCACGTCGCTGGACTCGTACGAACCAACTCAGAATTGTCACGTATTTAAAGTTGCAGGCTCATCTCCTGTCACGATTGCCCCGCCACACGCAAGTGATCCGCCGACTGAATCGGGTTGTTATACTGCTGCGACCCCATTGGATGCAATTTTTGGTAATACGTCTACTACTAGCGTTTTTACCAGTAGCAACGGTAGCACGGTCGAACCTGCCTTGGGGATCTCTAGTCAAAGAAGCCTGCCTCGGGTATCTTTCGAAGGTACCGAAGCCTCGCACTCCGTGGCTAATAGCGAGCCTGAAAGCTTTGATGAAGATCCCACCCCCCGAGCTTCGACATTCGGTCCACGCGCAACGTTAACACCCGCCGAAACCCAAGATGACCGGGGGCGCCCACAGCGTCTCTCGCTAGTTGTGCCGTCACGGAACGTGGATATTTATGCGTTGCGTCCTGCTGTTGGTGTCGCACCGCATGCTCCTTCCGAGACCGAATCTTCATTTTCCCTGTGCTCTACGTCATCCCCAACGTCCCCCGTAGCGCGGGGTTCATCTCCCACGTTTCCGACGATGAGACCGTCAGACTCAGGAACCTCCTCGCCACGTGTGCCCCCTTCTACGCCGCCCAATACACGCCTTTCAGCGGCGTTTCCAGGCACTGTCGCGCCATCGAATCTGGAGTTCACACCTGCTTTGGGTCTTTCCCCTCGGCAGCGTAAACGGGCTATCTCGCGGTCACTAACTCCGCCACCACTGCCTCGACCACCGCCCACAGGGCCTCTACCTGCTGTACCACCTGTTCCCCCAGTTCCGCCTCTTCCGCCTCTCCTGAGCAAAATATCGATGAATATGAGTCCACATTCAGTAATATCATCACCTCCGCGTTCAGCGATTGCCGGAGCGCTGACGGGACCTGCCACTGCACTGCCTCCTACGCCCCCAGGTGGTTTGCGATTACCTTCGCGACTGAGTTGGGTCAACAGCGTTCGCGCGGTCCTCCCTAGTCCGCCAGCATCGCCAACAAAGTCCCTCAAGTCGCTCACCGGCAAAACGCCAGTCCCCCTGTCGCCGTCGAAAGCGGAGAAAAGGCGATCCAAGGAACTAAAACGACCGACGAGTATCGGCGTCATCGAGGCCGCGGACAACCTTCAAGTTCGCCGTACAAAAAGCATCCTATTGCTTGGTTCGAGATCCAAATCGAACACCTCATTGGGTACGAAACGTGTACAGATCCACGCGGACGTGAACGTAGACGCCGCCACGGCCCGCAAGCCCAGACGCAAGTCAAGCGCGGCCACTGTCGGCCATCCCACCTTCTCCTCTGACTTTGGTCCTGCAATGACACCTGTGCCGAGCTCTGAGCTGCTGGTTCCTCGTGAACGGCGTCATTCCGCCCCCATGCTGTCGAGCTTGGATCCCAAAACACCAGTAGACTGGACCTTGTCACTCCCATTCTGTACAGACGTACCCGGGCACAAGATTTTGCCCTCGCCATTATTGACGCCCCAACTGAAACCAGAGGATGGTTTGGAGGAAGTCCAGGGCGAAGATTGGACGCTCTGCATGCCGCTCAAGGTCCGCGTCGGCACGCCGACCTTGGGATCAACCGAGGGCCCTGAAAGCGAGTGTACGCTCGCTGAAAGGGCCGAGGAGGCGGAGACGCGGGCTGCCATGCAATTGCCTACGCCCAGTCCATCTCCGACGTGGTCCACACCCACCTCGGTCGTTCGTCCGTTGGATCCGGAGGATCCAGAGGAGAGCATAACACTACCTGTGGATAGACCTGCGTCGCCTGCAAGCCTGGGGCCGCATGTCGGTGGGTTGGATTTAGCTGGTGGTCGTGGCAAGCGGGCGTCTGGATGGCATGTGTATGGGTGGTTTGACGAGGTTAGCGTTCCAGAGGAAGATTGTGAAGAGGTCGCACCGACGGTGGGCGCCGTCTCGGACAGCAAGCGCGTCAAGAGCCACGTCGCTGTATTTCGGAAGACGCACGATACGAGTGGGAGACATCCGAGTCAGGACAGCATGTCCACCTCGACCTCGGAGGCGACGTATTACAGCGCGCGATCGAGTTTATTGGTAAATTGAACTGGACAGTGTGCAGTTCCCGGGTTGCTCCCTTTTTTCTGTCTCGGAGTATGGATGACTCCCTCCCCTTCGTTGATTGCAAACGCCTGTGACGAGATTGATATTTCCTTTAGCTCATGGACGTGTTGCTTAGAATGCTCCTTTATACGATACCTATCCTATGCCTCCTCCCCATCCATTACAAACCACTGGTTAAGGTGAGATAGAACCGGTTCGATTACATATTATGCTATCATATATGCCTCGCGTTTTCGTGTCCTTTTGGGCAAAAACTGTGGTTATTTTGTCTCCTTTTGTTCTTTTGTGCGGGAATTTCAATTTCTCGGACGTGGCATGTTTTTTAGAGTCCTTCCCCTGGAAGGGTGGACCGGTTTGTAGTAAGTTACAGTAATAACTGCTTTATGAAGTGGGTGTCGCTCATGTCAAGGATGTCCGATCGGGCCGTCTCTGGACCGTGCGGTACCCTGTGACGAGGTGGCTCCGGGCCGCACCTTGTTGACCTGTCTTGTTCTTGGCCTTGTTGACCGCCTGAAACGCCTGATCGTGCGGTGACGGGCCCGTGATTCGTGAATCACTTCAAGTACGTCCATCCGCAGTCTAATCCCGATTTTGACTTTCTGACATGTCCCATGTCCCTCAGACAACAAAACAACGAGTCTGGGGAGAACCGTGCCGCAACTCACTTCCTTTGTGCAAATCTTGCCCCACTCCGAGGCTCACTCAGGTGCCACGTGGCCTCCCTAGCCTCGACACCTCCACGACCGCACCCGGGCCAGACACATGCTTGTCACAAAACACAAAGACCTGCAGCTGGCCCCGCACCGACTACGACCCGAGATACAGCTCTCCCGGACGCAAACGCATGTGCATCCGCCGGGAGCATGTACTGAGTAAAACTGGCATTCAAGAAGCCAACCTCTCCTGACCCGCCTTGCTGGAACCAGCCTTGGTCCAGATAGGGACGATGATCGAGTGGCGTGTCCGATATATTCTTCCATCGATATTTCTCCCTTGAGAACCGTCGGCATATCACACGCGATAACACCACTTGGCTGAGAGAGGAAGTGCATGTCAACGTGATGCCGTAGTGCCGGCAGTTGGAGAAGATCACGTTGGATAGTTCGCGGGAGAAGGTGTGGGCGCTTCGAAACTGCTCGCCATGTGCTCTGGCGCACGGATCGACCGCACCGCCCTCACGTGGTTGTTGTGATCGTACATTGTATCACGGATCGATGTTCGACGAGTACGATCCTACGCGCATTCTTGCAGACGGTGGCGTCTTCGTGTGATCCCGCCCCACTTCCGATCCCAACGGGGTTGTAAATGTGTCTCTCGCTAGTGAGTAGATTACGATTCGAGGGTTTATCTCACCCTAGGCGGAGGTGGAGGAAGGTAATCGGTTATGCCTTGCATGCTGTCCGACGTGCCTGGCTCATAGTAATCTCGCACGTCGGGTATAAAGCGCAAAAGCAGTGAGTATTGACAATACGATCTAGGGTGGCCACACCATTCCCGCCAATTTCACCACAGCAACGCAACGCAGCCCCGCAAAGTCCCTCACGCAGCGACACTACGTCTCCTTCACGAACGACAAAGCCTGTATCATGGCCTTCTTCGTGGATCTCTGCTGCCAAGAGTGGGAACTGTCACATGCATGACGGTCTCGGTCGTGCCATTGAAAACCCTGTCTGCATCCAAGAAGCCATATCCATGAGGGGGAAGCTTGAAAAGTAAACGTCGCGTCAGGTGCGACGTGTTTCGGCCCTGCGCGTCGCTCCCGATCGGACTGGCTTACGGGTATGTGTGGATACCTTAACAGGCGGTTAGGGTTGCTCGTCTTTTATCACTGAGCTTGACCATCAGACCGTGACGTCCGACCAGCATTGACATTCAAATTGTGTTGATAGTTCAACGGTTCCCTGTGCCTTGATTCGTGGAGGGTTTCCCAGGCGTGATTATCGTGCTAGAGGGGCGGGCGTGATGTGGATGTGATTGAGACTACGGTACCGAACTCCCCAATATGACGCGCACTGGTGTGAATTGTGTACAAGAGCATTCGTGCCAAGCACAAGATCCACGCTGATACGGAGTTACCTCACGACGGTTGGAGTGAATGTGGGCGCGTCAACGCACGGCGAAAAGTAGCGAGGCGGTTCCCTGGGAAGTTCCGAACGATATCCAAGGCTATACGCATGTAAAAATGACAGCGCTCCAGCTTGTGCGTGCTGGCGGTCAAGTAGTAGCACATCCCCGCAACCGATTTACTTGGTCATAAATAACTCAATCCCACCGGCTCCTCTACCTGGCCTGCATGCGCCAGATTCTGTCGTGTTTGTGCACACCACCATCACAAGAGCGCGCGAGACTGTCCACGACGGCGTTTGCTCGCCGCTGGTCCTAAGCAGCGTTTCCTGCGGGCCCGGGTGGGATCAGATCGTCTCGTCTCTTTTTGTGGCACGCCTTTATCGGGTTTCAGCGTGCACGTACCTTCCGATGGCGCTGGGGTCCGGCCAAACCTGTCCATGCTAGATTATTGATAAAATACAGATCTGGCGGCAAGTGATAACTGGAGTAGAACTTTATTGTCAAATCGTTTAATAACACGTTCGGAGAGTCGCACCTCTATAGTGACACATGTCGGTCGTTCGTGAGCACCGTGGATAGTGCGTCGGGTCCGTCACACATACTTGTCTGCCAGTGGTTCGGTCATTTCGGGTAGTACTTATGTGGTGTTGTTTATATATATTGATGGTAGTCTTGCCCTAATCCGCCTTTGGCTGGCAGAGTCCATCAGGAAGAGTGCTTTCTGACGTTACCGCTTTCGTGAGCCTGTCCTCCAATCAGAGCTGTCAAAAGCTGCTAGAAAAGGCGATTAAGGGTCCTACAGAAAAGTTTTTTCTCGAAAACTACTCATGAGCAGTCTGCTACTAGCACTTTTTAGATTCTCTGAATCCTGATCAGTGACTCGTCATACTCTTACCGCGTTATTCCGGTGCGTTTTGTTTTGGTACTGAACGATAGCTCGCTGTTCTGTGACCTTTGCTCGTTTGGGGGACTGTAAACCTACCGTTGAGGTGAGCCTGCAGTTCGATGCACAGATATCCCACGTTTTTTTCAAATCGTTTTTGTCCTTTTGTTGCTAACGCTGCTCCTGGTTGATCTGCCCACTACAAGATATATTCACAGTCCTTATCAGGCTTTGAACATGATTGCCTACATTCTAACGAGGATTCGTGCAGTTGGTTCTTAATGTAGTTCCGCACAACTCGGTGCCTGCTTGCTGCAGTGCGGCATCGACGGGTGGTCGCTCAGCCACGAGTGCTGGGTGTGTCGCTGAATCATGGGTTCCGTAGCGGGTTTGTGCCACGATCGATGTGGCCTTGGTTACGATCCTCTCGATAGAAGACATGAACGCCCGGACAACACCGATGACTCGTTCCGAATCACAAGCGATCCGCACGTTGGGTAAGATAGTAGCACATTTGAATCAAACTGATGGGATTACGCAGACGGGTTGGTGCAAATGTACCGTGCCCAATACAATTCGAACCGGCCCGTCGGCTGCAAATGAGACGGCCACCCCTGTCCGCGTACTTTCTCATGATTGATGCGGGGCGCTTGCTCTGCGATCATACCGGGTAACGAATACCTTGAATAATCCGATGATGCCCCTGACACGCGATAGCTAGGAAATAAGGTGGGCGCGAGCAGTACTCTTCCAGCGGTCATCGCTGCGAAGCGTTGAACGAGAATACACGATACTACGACGTATGCTTGACCACTCGAAGGTGGTCTCGTTCACACGTGCCAGTGGGTGAATGTTCAATGTTTCAAGTGCCAGTCGCCGGTGATGCTCATTGTCATCGATGTATCAATCATTCCTATAAATTCGGTCTCTCATGCCACAACCTGGCGTTGACGCCGGCGCTTTAACACAACAGGTACGTACGGCATCGCAATATTCCGCCTTATCGCTAGATCCTAACAACAAGGAGTATATTCCTCTACATGAAGCCGTGATTTCAGCCTGATGGCCAGACCTCACTGCTTTAACGTGGCCGATGTGAGATTCAATTATCACCGATGCTATTCAAGCTATTGAAAATTATGAGCTCTTATGGCAGGCAGCGAGTCGTACCACTGCAGGGTGGATCGTACAGCTCTTCATTGGTGTTTTTTTCCTCAGAAGGAAATCAAAGGGGATTCGACCGAATGTCACTTCCAACGTCGGGGATTGGATTGGCCTTGGATGGTGGATCGTACTCTTCAATTGTGCGGATTTACGTCGTCTGTCAGGGTATGGTTCAGGCTATCCGTTCCATGGGCGGGCATCACGATCAAACTTTCCCGTTTGTTCCCAGTTTATCGGGGACCTCAGTGATCGCCCGATGGTGATGCGGGGTTGGACGTGTAGCCACCCTATTCGAATCTGTCCAATACATGTTTGTCGAGACACCTACCCAATCCATGCGCCTCGCCGTTTCGAAGGAATGCCGGACGACGCCCAACCAGGAAAAGCTGGTTCCGCTTCCCAGGGAGGTCGCACTTCAACATCACA
>JBBPRK010000443.1:0-23081 GCA_038093075.1 Boletus patriciae | reverse complement strand
ACATGATGGCATTGACCTGGTATGTCGTTTGCGTGGTCTCCGGCGGATATCGTCATTGAAGTCGCATCATGCATGCCGCAGTTACTACATTATGGAATGGTTCATGCAAGCGTTGTTGGTTCGTGCTCTCCCAGCGTTTTCATCCCGTACACCACTCGTTCTCATCTTCGCGTGACAGCTTCACCGCTGCTTCGTCCTTTGGAATTGGCAAAAACGTGTCGTCGTACCCATGTGCACACTCTTTGCAGCCATGGTCGGTACGTGTTCATCTCCTTCCCGATCTCCCGATACGCGGGGACTAATGCCGCATCTTCGCTAGCCATGTCCATCCTTGTCCTCGCCGAAGCTAGCGGTGCCATCTTTTATAACGCCTACTCGGAACTCGTATATCTCTGCCTCCAAGTCGGACTGACCTTCATCTACTCTCTCCTCGTCGCCGGCCGTCTCTTTTCCTTCCGAATGAAAATGCGAGATACCCTCGGGAGGGGACACGTCCGTACATACGAGACTGCCGCCATGATGGTCGTCGAATCCGCCGCAATCTACTCTACTCTCGGCATCATCTTCATCGTGTCGTTCGCCCTCCACTCCAACATCTCCAACCTCGTGTTTCTGTCGATCAGCCACGTTCAGGTAAGCCCGCCGTTTTCACAGCCCCGTTCGACGGGGGCGTCGTTGTTCAGCAGTGTAACGTGAGACAATGTAGGGCAGCGTGCAATTGTTGATCATCATTCGCGTTGCGCAAAACAGGGCATTCAAGTATGCCACCGCCTCCACCACTCGTCCCTCCGTCTCGCTCGCGTTCAAGAGCACGCTGGGCACCAAAGACGCGATGCTCGAACTCGAGCGCATGGATGCACTCGCTAGCAGCTCCGACGTGGGCCGGGGATCCAGTCATAGGGACCAGGGACTTGCGTAAGAAGCACATAATCCACTCGTCCAGGGAACGTTTTTGAGGGTACTTGGGTGGTGGAAATATTACAAGCCAGAGGATAGGATGTGTAATGATATCGCGTTCAATCCCGACTTGCGTGGTCGTCTCTTTGTGACTCGTGACATCGTTCCCTTTACCGAGGCATGAAGGCGATTGGGGGCCATGTGGCGGTCGTAAAAGTCTGATGGAAGTGACAAGCGACGGTTTCAGTATCCGTGAACGAGCGGATCCTGGAATCCTAATCGATCGCCAAGCGATCCGGGAGGGGATGGGTTTGTGGGGTGCGTGGCACCGGGTCGGCGGTTCAATTCGTCAAACGCGATCGAGGTGTGAAATCGCACGAACCACACTCGTCAGGTGTGGATTGACGTTGGCAACATTGACGGGGGCGTCCAAAAAAAACCTCCCAAACGCCAAAGTCGCGTGCTACGAGCTCCATTCGGTGTTGGACAAGGGCGTCGGACGCTTTTCAAAGGGGTAGCCCAGGAACGACTGTGAAAGAGTGTTCCTCTCCGAGGAGGCCGCGCAGGTTTCGAAAGACGAAACGGAAACCCGCACGCCATCCGATCTGTTTGAAAAAAAAAGTCGGTTCCGTATCCCTTGAGAGAAGTCGGGATCAGTGGTTGAGCGTCTGGGCTACTCGGAAGAAGCGAGCAAGACGACGAAACAAAGCTTGATCTGCAACTGATCGTAATTGCTGGGAACTGCCAGAGCCATTCAGTCGACCCCGTTTGGGATCGCACCAGGCACCTTGCTTCGTGATTCAGGAGCGAAAGCGTAAGGGGTCACCACGTCGACCTTGTTTGCGATCAATCAATCACCCAAGTCACCTTGTTTCACGGTCGGGTGCCAGAGAGAGACCTGGCCCTTGTGGTGTTGTGTTCTCCAGGTGATGTCCGGAGTAGAAGGTCTGATTCATCGCCAGCAGGTATAGACGCGTACAGGCGTACGAACCAGATCGAACAGAAACGAATCCTAATAGGCGAACCATCACCATGGGCATCAGTACGAGAAACGACGAAAGAGAATAGCCAAAGACCAACCTCCATCTCCACCATGCGCCTCCCATCTACGAAACCGAGTCGTCGACGCACTCGGCCCAACGCTCCCACCTGGCTCAGTACGCCAACCAAGCCCTAAACGCCCCCTCCCTCTCGATCGCCTCCTCCCACCCCCCCTCCCCCCTCTCCAACGCCCACACGCCCTCCACCTCTCCCCGTCCCACCCTCAGCCCGTTGTACAAATGCGGAAACAAGCCCTCGCCCGGGCGCGCCCCGCACACCTTTCCGTCCGGGCTTTCCCACTTGATCTGTCCCAGTCGCGCGAGGGGGTCGTACGGGAGGCGAAGCACGTAGACGCGGGGGTCGGCGTTGAAAAAGTAGGCGAGGGTACGGGGGATTTGGGGTGCCGTCGAGAGGTGGATGAACCCCGAGGTTTGGTCGATGTCGGAGACGGGGAGGGCGGCGGGGAGGGCGGCGGGGTCCAACGGGACTGGGGAGGTGTAGGGGACGAGTTTGTAGATGTAGGTCGGTTTGTCGGTGTTGGGAGACGCCTCAACGTTGCTGCAGCAGGGAGACATTTGAAGTCGATGGTTCAATGGTGGGTGAGACACTTCAAGCAGGACTCACTGCCATCGGGTAATCGTTGATCTCGGCTACGCATGCTCACGCTGCGGCCTGCTCACACACATTGCCAGCGAGAGGAATGCAAAAGGGATGAAGGGTATCTCTTCGTGTCGAAAAAAAACGTACATAGTTACATACACTTACAACTGGTCGCAAAAGACCTATGGGATTAGCTCCCAAAAAACGTCAATACAAATCCATTAAGAGACAGGCAGAGTGATAAAGAGTAAGAAACAGGCCTGCACAGTCGAGAGAGAAGGATTGGGCGAATGGGCCACCATAATGAAAGGGAAAACAAACAAAGGAAAAGAGGAAAGCGAAAGAGGCCAATCCAGAATAGCAGTCTCATTCACCCATCCGCGCACGATCCACCCTCAACGGACATCGTCCGTCAACACCGCCTTGACACCACCACTCTCCGTACGTCCGCCGTCCCGCGCGCGCGCATTGTTCATCCGTTTCTCGTAATTCCCTGCCTCGTACGAGCGTTCGTGGAAACTCTCCTCGAGGGACCGCGGGAACGGGAAGTGTGCCTCAGGCTTCATAGGAGGTGAGGGCGTGTTGACCATGGGCACGTTCGCCTTTTTCGATTTCTTGCCCTTCTTACCCTTCCTGCTGCCTGTGCTCCCCGTCGACCCCGTCGACTTAGTTTTGGCCATTGGTGGAGCGTACGGACGTTCGATCGACTGCGCGAGCGGTGTGGGCATCGAGGGATCCACCCAGTCTTCATCGTCCTCTGCCTCACGCCCATCGATCTCTTCAAAGTCGTCATTCCTGGAAAGATCCTTGAGAGCGCCATCGTCGTGTCGATCGACCTCAAACGTCGAGTTCGGTCCAGGTGTGATGGGCCCTATAGGGTCATCCTCCGTGTCGGCCTCGGAACCTTTGGTGCCGCCCTTGACGCTGCTACACACGGGAGAGATGGACGTCGAACGCGTGTCAAAGAATTGGTCGTCGGCATCATGTGTACGGATAGGCCGTCCTTCTGCCCCATCATCGTCAACCACTTCGACGCCGTCTTCCTCCTCGAGGTCCATGTCGTCCATGTCGTCGGGATCGGACATGGACTCGAGGCCCATAAATTCATCCGAATCAGGCCACGAAGGAGGCTCGTCTTGAATGGTGAATATCGTCTTGTACTTTGCGTTGAGCTGACGATTGCAAACACCGATCAGAACATCAAAAACACAAAAGAGTTACAATGCAGACCTCGTTGATGCGTCGTCTCAGGTCAATCCAATCCTTTTCTTCTTTGCATAGGAATCCGAGAAGCATGCTGGGATCAAGACCGCTGAGTGGCATCTTGCGAACTCGATCGCAGTGAAAGGTGCGTAGCTCCATGGGACTATACTGTGTGACGTAGTGCTCAGCGACCTCGTCCAAGTCCTCCTCCTCAATCCCAAGGTCGCGGGGATCCAGCTCAGAGCCGTTGAAATGGGGTGATGGGGAGGCAGGCATGCTTGCAATTTGCCAACGCGATAAATGGTGTGATGAGATCGAGGAGGATGACACGCTCGATGATGTCGAGAGTTGGTGTTGGAGAGGGGACGGGGAAAGAGGTGCGTTGTATGAGAATGTTGACGAGCCAGTCCTGACGGACGACGGGGAGGTGGGTGCACGATGGTGATGGGAAGACGTGGAGTGTACGCCAGGCGAACGCGTCGCTGCGCGCCGGTCGGATGCGTTATCAGGTGTGCTTTCGCGACTACGAACAGTAGGATAGTCATGTATAGATGAAGGCGGTTGGGGACGGAGAGGAACCGCCGGTCGTGCATGGTGAGGATCAAGGTAGAAGAGATTGTCGGCTTGAGAACCCATGAAGTAATACGAGGAGGAGGGACGCCCTCCTGCAATGCCGACGGACTGTGGAAACGTGTACAGCGCCTGAAAGAAGACTGATTCATATGGATAAACCGAGCGCCAAAATGATCAGCTTACTCTAATGGGCTCGTAATAAATAGGATTGACACCGTCGATACCCAGACGGATGCCAATTAGCACAAGCACTGCCCGGTCACCCCATGACGATCTCGCGTGCCGGCGTGGAGAACCAATATGGACATTGGACGCCGCATATACATCAGACTGGTATATCACACCGTCTGCGGCAACAGCAACCCCGAGACCTGCTTCAGGGAAGGCATGTACAAGAGTTCTGAGGCGGACGCTCAGCGTGTTCTAGACGAGGTGGAGAGATCGGGTTCTTACTTGATTGCACCAGCGGCGGTGCTGGGACCAAACCACTGACCGACGTCTTTTCCGAGGTCTTTGCCAGCGAGGGCCATGCGGTGAACGCTGAATGGTGCTTGAGGTAATGGGGAGTCAAGGAACCATGTTATGATTTGGACATATGTGGCAAAGTCGTTTGTGCGAACAGTGTACGGGGGCCGACGCCATTCTGAGATGTGCGAAAATGAGCGCATACAAGGGAATGGACAAGAAACACGCGCTTACCTCGGCCGAGGTGCAGATGAAGAAGGGCATTGGCGAGTAATGATTGGCCGGTGCGCAGCATACAGCCCCAGCCGGCATCGCTCGTCCACCCCTTTTCACCAGACCCAGGCCAATTCCACTTTCGGGTGCGCGGGCTGGAAGAGGTGGTGGCCTGGGCGCCGGAGGCCAAATCGGCATCGAGGGATGATAGATTGGAGTCCCTGATTGGGGGGAATTGGCTGCGATAGGTAAGCCATATTCGCGAGGTGAAATCGGCATAAAAGACAGGGGGCCAGCTGACGACGGGGTTCTTGCCTGATGGTGGCTGGGACTGGGAGAGTTCGGAGACGGTAGTGGAGGAGTTTGAGCGAAACGAAGGTGCGCGGCGGGATTCGACGGAGGGCCGGCGGCCGGGAGTGGGACGGGGGGGTGGTTCGTAGCCGGGGTGTTGCACGCCAAGGAGCCAGATGGGCTCTGCGCACTTGTCGGGGGTGGAGTCGCTGTCGAGGAGGAAGCGCATGGCGCGGTCGAGGTGGCCCTTGCCGTGCTTGGCGGCGTTGAGGAGGGGGTTCGACTTTGACTTTGGGGACGCCATGTGGGACTGGGAGAGGATGGAGGGGAGGGAGAGGTCGGTGGACGAGGAGCTGAACGTGTGGGAGAGCCAGCCGGAGAGCCGGGTGGGCAGATCGGATATGCGCGCTGAGGACGATGAGTACATGGATACGCTCGGTCGGATGTCGGAAATGGCGCTGGGCCGGTCTGGCCGTGCGCGCGCCCGGGGCGAGTCCCCCGTCTCCACGATCACCGGGATCTCGTCGCCGCTGTCCCCGTCGCCGTCCGTCGTCGTCGACCGCTCCTCGCGCGCCCGACCCTGGCGTGTGCTGGCGTGGTTCGACGAGTGCGACGTCTGCGCGGACGAGCTCGAGCTGGCGATGCTCGTCGAGCTGTCCGTCGCCGCGGGCTCCACCAACGACTTGGACTTGTCGCGGCCCTGCTTCTGGAGGAACTTGGGCAGCTTCGAGCCGTGTTGTGGGCTAGGCGACGGCGGGGCCGGTGGGGCGCTGCGAGACTTCCTCGACATTGTGGTCCTCGTTGTGGCCGTTGTGGTTGTCGCCGATAAGGATGGTTGTTGTCGTGACCGACCGTGTCGACGAGGCCTGTTTGACTTGTTCAGCCACTCTGCGAAATTTATCCACAGTTGTTGTGGACAGCACTACAAAATAATACAACCACCACAATCGAATCCACCACTCCCTGTTCAAGCGGGGTAGTCGAGCTACCACCGCTAAAGTGCATGCGCTGATCGTTTCTTCGTTCATCAGCCAGCATGGTCTCTCAAAAACGTGGCGTTGGTTCACACAACTCGAAACAAGGTCGAATTTGGTACGCAAAAATATGAGACCTTTATTCGTGGCCGCATTGCGCCTGGGTTAACCAGGTGTCATGTTACCTGCATTGTGACTTCAAAAAGCATGACGTGGAGTCGTTCTGCACCGAGTCTCGTCTTATTTCGGTCCGATCTTGCATCTTCCCCCGTGCACCATCATGCCCAGCGTCACTCTGCCCGAATGTCCTCGTTACACCTCGACCGAACTGGATCGTATGTTCCCATGCTACTGCCCTCAGGCTCTTGTTCTGACCGATCTAGTGGATTTCACTGATCTCGCCATCATCGACCTGCCCAAAGCCAATGCTGCCGAAGGACGCACTGAGCTCACACCACAGCTTCGCGATGCCCTTCGTACCAACGGCTTCGTCTACGCAATCAACCACGGCTATACCCAAGCTCAGGTATCTCTCATCGCTCTCTTTCCTTCCGATCACTCACTCACCTCGCGGATCAGCGTGATCGGATTTTCGATATTGCAGATATGCCGTTTACGACCGCGCCTCCCGAAGAAATGAAGATGTACACCGCCGACCTTGACAAAGTCGGCTGCTATGTCGAGTACAGGGGGCGTGGGTACTGGGCAAGTAGATTCCCTTGCCCAGTCTGTCCTCTCATGACGCTTCCGAGGTAGAAAGCGGACACAGAGAACAATGTCTGGGACCAGATCGAGCAGCACGGGAGTGCATAACTTATGTTATGTGCCGGGTGACGCTGGCTGAAGCTGTTCGAGTCAATCATAACGTCCCCCTTCCTCATCCCCAGGCGCTTCGCCCGTTCTCGTCCGAGTTTGAAGCATTCGCTCGCCACAACCATTTCAATACCCTACATCTCATCCTCAGGTGAATCGGGATCATGTGGTTGGAATGGGTCGGTTTTTACTTGATCTCCTGCGCTCATCGCACTGAATTTTGAGTTGCCCGAAGCAACTTTGGTGGAAAAACACACCTGCAAGGGACAAGGTGATAACATCCTCCTCTGGCTAACCACGGCACGACCAAAGCGCCTACGACAGACCCGGCGCGTTCTACTTTTCCATGACCGAGAACAATGTGAGACTGTTGCCTTTTTTCTCACATCCCGCTGTTGTGGCGCACCGGCGTCGAGCGGCGGTGTCCTGGCGAGGAGGCACCTCTTCCGGAGGCGTGAATGAAGGAGAGGACGAACTCGTATACGGTATGTGG
Organism: Boletus patriciae; assembly: GCA_038093075.1. NCBI lineage: Eukaryota > Fungi > Basidiomycota > Agaricomycetes > Boletales > Boletaceae > Boletus > Boletus patriciae. The sequence continues at coordinate 15,518 of JBBPRK010000443.1, read as the reverse complement.
TTTTGAGCCTTGAATGAGCACACGAAACACAAAACTTACCGGAGCAGCAAATCCCGTAATGCATCAAAACGTATTACTTAGCGGCCCCGGTCAACGATCAGAAGATCTAATAGTCGTTCTCTAGGTCTAGCCTGGTACTTATCGTTTCTGCCGATCAAACATATGTTTCCTACGGCCAACTTGCCTGAAAATGACAGTAAACACGGAAAAACAAATGAGACGCGTGCACGTCTACGTATCGATCCATGCATCCCACCCGTGTTTTCCCCCAAACTAGGCGCCACCCTAACGGAATGAGCGGCGGTCCTGCCGGCACTTGGATTTGGTTTGGGAAGGAGTGAAGACAAGGAAGGCGAGACGTTATTATGAGCACGTTGAACACGTCTCCCAACGAACCCTCGATCCTTGTACGCCCCGGGCCGTTTCCCATCTCGGCTGCCACGGGAGACTTTGATATCGTGTAGATGTAGATGTGCTATTCGCGCCCACTGTCTCTGCTAAAATTTGGAAAACGCGAGCCAAGCGTGTCCCACGACGGGAAAGTTCTACTAAATCCAAGCGATCTCTGATTTTCTATGTTCGACGACGAGAGGTTTGTCGGTTCGCACGACATATATATAGCCTTGGGGGAAACCCGCATCAGTCGGTTCGTCGTGGCTGCTATCCTTCACTTTGAGCATGTCAACGAGCGAAGATCACATCCTTCGTGAACAGCGTCCTGTCGATTCTCTGGTCCCCGCTCTCAATTTATCTCTTGAGTTATCAGAGACGCAAATCAAGTTCCTGCTTCATGCGATCCGTGACGTGAATCCGGAGGCCGTAGACGCTGGGGCGAAGATAACACAACGGGTTCGCGAGGTTCAGAGCAAGTGCGTCATCCAACTCATGCATTACAATTCGTCATTGATATCACTAACCTTGTGGTTTCCCAGAGCATAGTGTGTTATGGTGACGTCCAGTATAGTATCCTCGTCTGACGTTTTAAATACCGCAGTGAGATTTACCCATACCCATGCATTCGCGGATTTCACTACGTCTCTTTCTTCATGCCTGAAAACGACGCGTTCGCTCACGTCCTGGGAGCGGGTCAAAGTGCCGGGCAAGCCAACGCACCGTTGCTTCTCGACCTTGGTTGTTGCAGTAAGTCGTCCCCGCATCCTGTTCTGACCGACGCTAACCCGTTCGTGGATAGTGGGTACGGACCTGCGTCACATTGTCCAGTCCGGATATCCCTCCACGTCCGTCATCGGGTGCGATATACGACGCGACTTTATCGATCTGGGTCACGCATTGTACGCCGACCGCGACACCTGTCCCATCCCCTTTTTCGTTGGGGACGTCTTTGACATCACGCTTCGTCCGTTCCCTCAAACAGCGGACGACGCGTGTCCGTTGCTCAAGAACGTCCGGAGCCTCGACGAGCTTCGCGGACATGTCAAGTACCTCTACGCGGGGGCAATCTTCCACCTCTTTGACGAGGGGACGCAAGAGGCGATCGCGCGGCGCCTCGTGACGCTGCTGGACGTGACAGAAGGAAACGGTCCAGCGGTGCTCTTTGGTAGGCACGTTGTCAAAGAAGCGGAAGGCGTCATCGACGACGCAATGGGTCGGTACGTCAAACAGCGCGCATGCCGGTGTTGTGTCGTTCGCGTACTCATGGGGTGTGTGAATGCTAGGGCACGGTACGCGCACTCGCCGGCGTCTTGGGGGAAGTTGTGGCAGCGAGTGCTGGGTGGGCAGATCCGTGTGCGTGTGGAGGCGGAGTCTCGCTTGGAACAAGTGGAGGGGGTGAATCCGGGTCGGGGTACGGAGATGATGCTGTGGAGCGTCTGGGTGGGTTGATCAGGTATCTTGTGCGAGATTGGGTATCCCCGCAAGGTGGCCTGGTCCCTTGATACGAGACGACCTGGCCCAACAGTGTAGACCGCACACGAAATCAAGTCTGGCTCGACATGAGGGTGACGCACGCGCGTTTTCTCCCGACACACAGTTCTGGATCATCCATCCTGGAGCCGGTCACCGGTCCTGACTGTTCGCGGAATGGCGCGGACAGTGCATGCATTCAAATCACGGATTTTATCGTAAGTTTACATCGGATCATTCCTGGTCGGTTTGGGCTGCGGGCCATGTTACTTGTACCATGCACTTGTGACTTCAAAAAGGCCCGAGCTCCCTCACCATCATCATGGTCAGCGTCACTCTGCCCGAATGTCCTCGTTACATCGCCCCGCCCCCGACCCAGCTGCATCGTATGTTCCCATGCATGTTACTGCCCTCCTGTTCTGACCGATCTACTCAGTGGATTTCGCTGATCTCGCGATCATCGATCTGTCTAAAGCGCACACTGCCGAGGGACGCAGAGAGCTCGCACCACAGCTCCGTGACGCCCTTCGCACCAACGGCTTCGTCTACGCAGTCAACCATGGCTACACCCTAACTCAGGTATATCTCATATTCCCCTTCCTTCCGATCACTCACCTCGCGCATCAGCGTGATCGGATTTTCGATATTGCAGATATGCCGTTTACTGCCGTGCTTCCTGAAGAAATGAAGATCTACACTGCCGACTTTGACAAAGTCGGCTACTATGTCGGGTTCAAGAGGCGTGGATACTGGGCAAGCAGATTCTCTTGCCCAATCCGTCCCTTCATGACGCTTCCGAGGTAGAAAGTGGACTCAGAGAACAATGTCTGGGACCAGATCGAGCAGTATGGGAGTGCGTAATTCATCTTGCATGCTGTCGGTGACGCTGGCTGAAGTGGTTTCAGTCAATCGTAACGTCCCTCTTCCTCATCCCCAGGCGCTTCGCCCGTTCTCGCCCGAGTTTGAAGCATTCGCTCGCCACAACCATTTCAATATCGTGCATCTCATCCTCAGGTAAATTATGATCATGTCGTTGGAATGGGTCGGTGCCTACATGATCCCTTAGGCTGATCGCGCTGAGCCTTGAGTTGCCCGAAGAAACCTTGGTGGAGAAACACACCAGCGAGGGACAAGGTAAAACATCCTCTGGCCTTCACTTCCATAGTCCAATCACTGATCGCGCAATAGTCACATTTATGAAGTAGTACGCCTCCAAACTCCTGCTCATCCCATCCCATTTCAACATCGCTTCGGTTGTCAGCTACAGGCGCTCAGACGAAGAAGAAGAAAAGTCAAATAACGTCTGGATAAAGGGCCACACCGGTATGGTATGCCGTACTCCCAGCACAAAACAACCACTCGATAGTATGTATCATCCCAGACATTGGCAGCGTGACAATTCTCTGGAGCCAGCCCGTCAGTGGTCTGCAGATCCTTTCCCCAGACGGAAAATGGCGTTGGGTACGACACGTTGACAATGCGCTGGTCCGTCCTCTTCATCCTCTCCCCCCACGATTTTTCACCGTAAAACGACAGCTCATCAACACCGGGGACATGTTGGACTTTCTCTCTGGCGGATTCTACAAACCCACCATCCACCGCGTGGTCCAACCGCCACACGACCAAGCCGCCTACGACAGACTCGGGGTGTTCTACTTTTCTATGGCCGACAACAATGTGAGACTGTTACCCCTCTCCCACAGCCCAGTGTTACAGCGCGCCGGCGTCGAGCGACGGTGTCCTGACGAGGAGGCACCTCTTGCGGAGGCGTGGAGGAAGGAAAGGACGATCTCGTATGGATCGGAGAATAATACAGAGGAGGAAGTCGTCGGGGGTATCGTCGTGAAGCACTACAACTAAGGCAGTCTTCACCTTTCTTATCAGGGCATTGGTGTAGGAGATGGGCGGGTGGGTCGATTATTTTGTTTATTCGTCCTCCTGCCTATCTATCTATAGCAGTCCCAAGTTACTTCCTACAATTGGCGAAAGAATTCCATTTTCTGCATCAAACTTCAGAGGTTCATGCAATGTCTCGGTGTAGGGCCTATCAGCTGTTGCCGAAGCTCCGCACCGTGCCTCTAATGCGACCTTCCACGGAATGTTCCTTGACCAAACAAGTTAAGATCGGTGCCGACATCCATACGAACAAGGCCTATCCATGCCCATTCTTGCGTTGCTATGTTTTTTGACAGGGGTGGTTTCGCCAAGGATGTGTGGGGCATGAGGCGATCGTCTATGCACTTCAAAGTCAGGGAGAGACGAGGATCTATTGCGAGATTATTACAGGGTAAACCACAGGGGTGCATACCGCAGTCGAGTCGAGTTTCGACGTTCGACTTTGGAGCCTTGCCTTGATTGGTCTATCGTGCCACTTCGAGGTCCCTCTGACCCATTTTGTCATTTACCAGGCGTCGAGTTGGTCCCTCCTAGAAATATCCGGTTGATTCATTGCGGTTATCCTGGTAGCCCAAACATATACTTACTGGAGCGTGAGCAATACAGTCTGGTACGTGGGCTTAGGGAGGACGGCGGGCGGCCCGTGGCAGATACGTACCCTCCTGTCACATGGTAAGTAACATAATCTTAGCCCTAACGTTGTGAGAAGGTCCGGGACGTGTGGGCGGACGAGCTCGAGCTGTCGGTAGTAGGGTCCAGGTACACCAAGGACTCGGACTTGTCGCGATACTGAAGTTCTGGAGAAACTTGGTAAGCTTTTGAGCCATGTTGTGGGCTGGGCGACGACAGGGCCAGTGGTGCGCCGCGGCTGTCTCGACATAATTGCGTTCGTTGTTCGTCGTCGTCGATAAAGGATGTGTTTATTACTCGGGAACTGCCGGCTCCACCGTCAGAAACCTTGCTTGACAAATCGCATGGGCACTGGGGGACATGCAAGAGAGTATATTTCGGGCTGATTAACAGCTAAATATGAAGGACGGTCTCGAACAGTAGTAAGTAGCGAGAGCTCAAGATGTGAACTAACTCGAAAGAAGACGCGCGAGGCGAATAAAAAGTTCATGTAACTACAGCCTCAGATACTAGGTTCTCATCTATCATGCGTTGCAGAGCTTCGCAGCGGCGGACGACGGCGGGTGTTTCGTGTTGAAGACGATCGCAGGTATACCGAGATGCCCACAAATCACCGGAGATGCGGCTGTCGACGACAAAGACAACTTTGGCTAGAAGATGTTGCACTGCTGCGGTCACTGCTTGACAAACACGTGCAGTGGCAGAGGTCAAAAATTCGACAAATCGAGTTAAGATTCCCACTGGTACACGGAATCTCTCGAATCCATTTGCCGAAAACGGCCAATCACGCGTCTGAGGTTTTTGCCCTCATTATGACAGAACAGAAACCTTGTCAAGCAAGGTAATTGTTATCATAACCGAGGCAAGCACTTGTTTGGCTTGTTTAGCCACTGCCAAAGTCAACAACCGCGCACTGGCAGCTAATACAAATCCACAATCGAGTCCACTACCGGATGTCCGTTCAAGCCGAGAGGTCGAGCTGCCATCTAGGCCGCCACTAAAGTTCCCGCACTGATCGGTCCACGCCAGCCAGCAGGGTCTCCCAGAAACATGGCCTTCTTTACCTGCGCAATCGGTGTACCATATGCGGCCTTGTTTCAAGTTCTTATCTCCCAGAGTCCGAGTCATGTTACCTGCAGTGTGTATCGTGCACTTCAAAAGGGGCTCCACGAAGCTGTTCCGCATCACCTTGCAGTTTAAGTCTTGGTCCAACCTTACATCTTTGTCCGTGCACGCACCCTCACCCTCATGCCCAGCGTCACTCTGCCCGAATGTCCCCGTTACATCCCCCCGCCCCCGACCCGGCTGGATCGTATGTTCCCTTCCATGTCATCGCTCTTCTGTGCTGACAAATCTACCTAGTGGACTTCGCTGATTTGGCTGTCATCGACCTGTCCAAAGTGCACACTCCCGAGGGACGCACTGAACTCGCGCTACAGCTTCGCGATGCCCTCCGCGCCAACGGCTTCGTCTATGCAATCAACCATGGCTATACCCAAGTTCAGGTATCCCTCCTCACTCCCCTTCCTTCCATTCACTCACTCACCTCGCGGATCAGCGCGATCGGATTTTTGACATTGCGGATGTGCCGTTTACGGTCGTACCTCCCGAAGAAATGAAGATGTACACTGGCGACGTTGATAAAATCGGCTACTTTGCGGGGTACAAGCCGCGTAGGTACTGGGCAAGTAGATTCCCTTCCCCAATCTGTCCCTCCTGTTCGTGACGCTTCCGGGGTAGAACGTGGATACAGAGAACGACGTCTTGGACCAGATTGAGCACTATGCGAGTGCGTAATTAATCTTGCATACTGTCGGTAACGCTGGCTGAAGCAGTTCGAGTTAATTCTAACGTCACCGCACGTCCTCATCCCCACGCGCTTAGCCCGTTCTTGCCCGAGCTTGACGAATTTGCTCGCCACAACCATTTCAACATCCTGCATCCCATTCTCAGGTAAATCGTGATCATGTCATTGGAATAGGCTACACGATCCCTTAGGCTCATCGCACTGAGTCTTGAGTTGCCTGAAGAAACCTTGGTAGAGAAACACACCTTCGAGGGACAATGTGAAACATCGAGTATGCATCCTCCTCTGGCATCCACTTCCACGATTCAATCACTGATCATGAAATAGTCAGATTCATGAAATAGTACGCCCTCGCATTTCCGTTCATTCTATCTGATTTCAATGTCGCTTTGGTTGTTAGCTACAGGCGCACAGACGAGGAAGAAGAAAAATCAAAGAACGTCTGGCTAAAGGGCCATACCGGTATGCCGTACTTGCAACACCAACCAATCACTCTACAACATGTATGATCCTAGATACTGGCAGCCTGACTATTCTTTGGAGCCAGCCCATCGGGGGTCTCCAGATCCTTTCCCCAGACGGCAAATGGCGTTGGGTACGACACATTGACAACGCGCTGGTCCGTCCTCTTCCTCCTCCCCACCATGGTTCCTCACCGTAAAACGACAGGTCATCAACACCGGGGACATGATGGACTTTCTCACTGGCGGCTTCTACAAACCTACCATCCACCGCGTCGTCCAACCACCACACGACCAAGGCACCTACGACAGACTCGGCGTATTCTACTTTTCCATGGCTAATGACAACGTGAGACTGTTACCTCTCTCCCATAGTCCGGTGTTACAGCGCGTCGGCATTGAGCGACGGTGTCCTGACGAAGAGGCACCTCTTGCAGAGGCGTGGAGGAAGGAGAGGACGATCTCGTATGGGCGTGTGGCGCTGAAGAAGGGATCGGAGAATAACACAGAGGAGGAGGTCATCGGGGGTATCGTTGTGAAGCACTACAACTAAGGCAGTTGTCACCTTTCTTCTTGGGGCGTTGGTGTAAGAAATGGGCGAGTGTTGTCCGGGGTCGATTATTTTATTTGTTTATTTTCCTGCCTAGTCCTTGCTTGGGAAAGAATTGAAATTTCCCCATCAGAATTAGACACGTCATCATGTCATGTCTCGGTGCAGCCATTCCCCGTGTCGATCGACTGTCAGTTTTCGGTTGTCGGCACACTAGTATGTAGTTTAACAGACGCGCTCACTGTGCTCTCCTGGCTTCACAGGTCCTTGATCTCGAGTTGTCAAGGGGCAAGCTTTATGGTAGATGGTACGTGACGTTACAATGAGGTTTGGCAGCCTCCGAGTCGTCGGGCGAGACCAGGCAATTGAGGGTTTCAATTCAACCTTCCGACTCACTGACACCCACTACTTTCATCACATGGGATCCTTTTTCCTGGCAGGCTCCGGTGAACTCAGGTTAGCCTGTATGGGGAAAAGTACATTGGAAACAAGCATGTCAAGCTCATTTGGAGTACTTCTTGGCGAGCCTCTCCGTGGTCGCCCGTTCGCGCACCACGTCGGTGGGAAATGCTCGCGCAACCAGTGCACGTTATGACGACTCGGAAGTGTATTGTCTCAGAACATCGCCCCCACTGCTTCAAATTGTAGATCATGTTAACCACCTTATAAGTCTCGTCTCCTCGTCCTATCCTACGTCTTTACCCGTGCAACCTCACCCCCATGCCCAGCGTCACTTTACCCGAATGTCCTCATTACATCTCACCTCCCCCGACCCAGCTGGATCGTATGTTCCGATCCACGGGCTGCCATCCTGTTCTGACTGATCTACCTAGTGGATTTCGCTGATCTCGCGATCATTGACCTGTCCAAAGCGCACACTCCCGAAGGGCGTGCTGAGCTCGCACCGCAGCTTCGTGATGCCCTTCGCGCCAACGGCTTCGTCTACGCAATCAACCATGGTTGTAGCCAAGTTCAGGTATCCCTCCGAGTCATCATTCCTCTTCCTTCCGGTCGCTCACCATTGGATTAGCGTGATCGAATTTTTGACATCGCGGATGTGCCGTTTACGGCCGTCTCTCCCGAAGAAATGAAGATATACACCGATGACATTGATAACGTCGGTTACTTTGCCGGGTACAAGCCACGTAGGTACTGGGCAAGTACTAGGTTCCCCCAATCTGTCCCTTCCAGTTCATGACCTTCCGAGGTAGAAAGTGAACACAGAGAACAACGTCTTGGACCAAATCGAGCAGTATCGGTGTGCGTAATTCATCATGCATGTTGTTGGTGACGCTGGCTGAGGAAGTTCAAGTCAGTCGTAACGTCACCATGCGTCCTCATCCCCAGGCGCTTCGTCCGTTCTTGCCTGAGCTTGACACGTTCGCTCGCCACAACCATTTCAAGATCGTGCATCCCATTCTTAGGTAAATCAAGATCATGTCGTTGGAATGGGTCGGTCACTACATGATCCCTTAGGCTCATTGCACTGAGTCTCGAATTGCCTGAAGAAGCCTTGGTGGAGAAACACAACTTCGAGGGACAAGGTGAAACATCAAGTATGTATCCTCCTCTTGGATTTACTTTCACGGTTCCATCACTGATCGTGAAATAGTCAGATTCACGAAATAGTACGCCCTCACATTCCTGTTCATCCCATCTGATTTCAATACCGCTTCGATTGTCAGTTACAGGCGCACAGAAGAGGAAGAAGAAAAATCAAAGAACGTCTGGTTAAGGGGCCACACAGGTACGCCATACTCCCGTCACAAAATAACTGTTCTACAGCATGTATGATCCCAGACGTTGGCAGCCTGACCATTCTCTGGAGCCAGCCCGTCGGTGGTCTACAGATCCTTTCCCCAGACGGCACGTGGCGTTGGGTACGACACATTGATAATACGCTGGTTCGCCATCTCCATCCCCCCACCATGGTTTCTCACCGTAAAACGACAGGTCATCAACACTGGTGACATGTTGGACTTTCTCACTGGTGGATTCTACAAACCCACCATCCACCGCGTCGTCCAACCACCGCACGATCAGAGCGCCTACGACAGACTCGGCGCGTTTTACTTCTCCGCGCCCGACGACAACGTGAGACTGTCACCCCTCTCCAACAGCCCGGTATTACAGCGCGTCGGCATCGAGCGACGGTGGCCTGATGAGGAGGCACCGCTTGCGGCGGCGTGGATGAAGGAAAGGACGATCACGTATGGGCGCGCGGCGCTGAAGAAGGGATCGGAGAATAATACAGAGGAGGAGGTCATTGCGGGTGTCGTCGTGAAGCACTACAACTAATGCAGACATCGCCTTCCTTAGCGTGCGCATTGGAGCTGGCCGCTCGGGCATCAATTCTTTTTTTTTCTGGCGCTGGTCTCTGGCGCTGCTAGTAGCCCCACGTTTCTTCCTACAATCGAGGAAAGAAGTACATTTTCTACATCAACTTCTCGATGATCTAGGTTCAGATGTCCTTGTCTCGAGTCCGTCTAGTACTATGTCGTTCCTCATGCCAGTCCTGTCAACCTATTCTACCCACTACTACTGTAAGGGATTCGCTGGAGTTCAACAGGCGTGCTCATTCTCGCTCAATGCACCCACCTGGCCTCGCAGGTCCTTGATCTCGACTTGTCAAGAAACAAACGTTTTCATGCATGGATGGTGGCGTTGCGCCGAGGTTCGGCAGGCTCGCCGGGCTAAACGAGACAAAGAGTTTTACCAGACTGACGATCGAGGGATTTGCCTCATATTCCGGTACTAATTGGTCGCCAGACCATGACGAAAGCAGGTTACTCCGAATCAACCCTCGCTCCCGTCATGCCCAGGAGGATACGTGTACACCGTATCTCCCCGTCGTCGACTAACACGCCCCACACTAACAAGAACGATAGGATCAACGGGAACAACAGGGATCAAGGGGTTTATGTACGGATCGTCGCAGCTCAAACCAACCGAGTTTTAGGTCCCCTGTTACCACTCGGTGCTTTTACCGGCTAACAATTCAAGGTACCAGCATTACCGTAATCAAAAGACCCCGGACACGGATGGTAAATACGTCACTTTATTTTTCTTTGTTTGTTGACTAACGTAACTTCCTTCATTTATATACGGAACCTCTCTCTCCCTTCGACTGCCATCATCACCGCCCCACCTTCTGTGGTGGCACTGACTGTCGCTCGTGAGGGGGGCGTTGGGTTGGGTCATGCTCCCCTCTCTTGTCATGGCCCACAGCAATGGCTATGATACAGCCATGTACAATTCACAAAATGTTTATTGCATATAAAATATCTGTTTTTCAATGAAAACAATTCATTTTATATCTAAAATTTACTATTAACGAGAGTGAGGACGAGCGAGGGCAAGGTATGGTAGCATGGCACATCATGTCGACAGCATGCTGCATTGTCGCATCAAGGTGAGAGCCGGGACGAGGGGGTGAACAAAGACGAGGGTGAGGGCGAAGATGCATATGGGCGAGAGGGAGGGAGACGGCGAACGAGGGCGGGCGAGACAACGAGGGAGAAGGTGAGGGTGAGGATGCGTGCGGGGGCGGCAAGGGCGGACACAGGCAGGGACGTGGGTGAGAGCGAGGATGCGCGCAGACGAGAGGTCGGGCGAGTGAGGATGGCGAGGATGGCGAGTGGGGACGAGGATGCGCACGGATGCGCGTAGGGAATAGCAGGGGTATACCCGCGGGTCTGGTACATACCATAGGCAACAAAACGTACTACTGTAGCTACGCAAAAACCAATATATCGTGCCGTCGTTCCGTCGTGAAGGCGGGCGCATTGTCGTCCTCGTGTCGTCACCGGCCGGCGACGACACAATATCGGTGAGGACGAGGGCCTGGGGACGACAGCGTCATCGTCATCGTCGTGTTGTTGTTGTCACGTCATCGCGTCTTCCCGAGGTCGGTGAGGACGAGGAGGAAGGGGGTGAGGGTGAGTGAGGGTGAGGGGGCAGTGGGGACGAGGAGGTGAGGGTGGCGACTCGGACAACGACAGCGTCATCGTCGTCACGTCGTCATTGCGTCTTCCCGAGGTTGGTGAGGAAAAGGAGGAAGGGGGCAGGGGAGACGAGGATGAGAGGGTGGGGACAACAGCGTCGTCATTGTTGTCGCATCGTCGCGTCTTCCCAAGGGGGGTGAGGACGAGGACGTGAGGGTAGGGACGACAGCGTCATCGTCGTCGCGCCTTCCCGAGGGAGGTGATGCAGATGAAGGGAGGGAGAGGGCGGACGAGGACGAGGACGAGTGTGGTGCCCATTGGAGCATCACGCGCGTGGAGTAGGAGGGGCACAGTGGGCATGGACATTGCGCCCGTGGTTTCTGGGGAGATGGTGGAAGGATGACTAGGATCAAGTCAGGAGTACGGACTCGGATGTGATGGTGGTGGGGACTTATCTTTTTTTATTCCCCAGGCCCCAGCGCGTAAACGGTGGATGGTGTATGCATGATGCAGCTGGGATGCGTGCGAGGTCGAGGGCGGGCGAAGATGGCGGGGGCGGTCGAGGGCGAGGGCGAGGGCGAGATGCACATAGGCGAGCGAGACGACGGCAAGGAGACCGTGTCGAGCGCTGACATCCACGTGCAAAAAAGAATACTTTTATTTACTATGGTTTACTGTACTTTTCACACGAGTTGGCCACGTGGGAAAATTGGTCTCGAAAACACGCCCCATCTTCCATCAGCTCCGCTTGCTCAACCACTCACCAGATTGCGTCGGAAAGGATACCGTTCGACTCGCGCACGGCCAGCAATTCTGTTCCATATCGACCAATTCAGATCAAATGACTTTCGATGTTTTCGGTATTTTCAGGTTCGGAGGCTTCCATGCCGCAGAGAGCTACTGACCTCCAACGACCTCGCAGGGATACGGAAAGGTCGTTAGACCAGCCCAGAGATACAATGGGCTCACCTTACGTGGTCCTTTTGATGCCAGCTGCCCACCCCCGGCTTTGCATGCGCGCTCACTTGTCTGCGCTCGCCCTCACCATCTTCACATTCCCGGGCCCCTCCTGTCTTGCCCTGCCCTATCCCCACTTGCCACCACCTGAATCGAAATGCGTCCGTCACCGTGCACGCACGCGCTCACCTCCCCCCTCGAGCATGCCGTGTAAATACGAACGTGAACAGCATGCCGCGTAAATACGAACGTGAACAGCAAGCGCTGTTGCCGTCCCCTCATCATCCTCATATGCAAACGTGCGAGCGCCGCCGCCATCGCCTATCGTCTCCTTGCCACCTCTATGCAATGGAGACGACGAGGATGACACGCCCTCGCTGTCTCCATCTCTGTCTCTGTCTCCCTTGTCTTCGCCCACCTCGCAATGAGGATGCTATGACGGTGACAATGCGACGACACACCATCGCCCTTTCCCTCGTCGTCCTTGGCATATTGAGATTAGATATGATAAGACGCTAAGTCTAGCCCGTTCTACTTCTGCTCTTCTATTACAGCCGGGTCTAGACGTCTTACATAATCATGACGATATTATGATTAGTAACTCTTATCTTCTTATCCGCTTATCCATGACATCATAGATAAGCTATTATTGGGAGCCTATAGCAGAACTCCCTCTTATCTTGCTATTTAGGGAACCTATAGCAGAACGCCCTCTTATCTCTTATCCAGAGATAAGGACTACCGTATATAGGATTTACCATATACGTACATGGTCTGTGCGCAGACCTACACCATATATAAGGAGTGGCTTATCCCTCCAATATAACGGTTTTCCGTCCTCGCTTCTCTTACCGCTACGCTCGAAACCACCCGTCCAGTAAGTCTCTCTTACAGGACATTCTTCCTCTGCAGTACTGCTCGTGGTTACCACAGGCGTACGCCCTCTATCGAAGAGTGTCGATTGCTGTGTACGGCATGCGACATTCTCTTTATGGCACCCACCTCGCGAAGATCCAAGTCTGTTCCCAGCGCTCTCCCTGAGTGACATGATGGCGAGGGTGAGTTGGATGGGCGCACCCTCTCCCTCTCCCTCTCACTCACTGACGACCCGTTCACCTACAAACGTGATTATGAATGCTGAAAATGTGTCTGCATTCACGTTCATATATGAGGTGTCATGGTTGCACTCTCATTCACCCTGAGTGCACAGAAGCAATGGTACAATGTACACGATCGTGTGCGTTGTACCATTGCTTCTCCCACCCACACCTTCATCCTCATCCTTGTGCCACACCTTCGTCTTTATCCCTCGCACATACCCACATTCAGACCCGTGGTACAGCCTAGGTATTCCCTCAACCAAGTAGTACTTAGGTCTACTAGTTTTCATGTATTCCACACATCTACATACATCTCGAATATACAGCTTTGAGAACATGAAGACTGTCGAGTCTGAACACTCTGGGATCATCCCGTGTGTCTGAAAATGAGAATATACTTGTCTGATGGTGCGTGTAGATAGATCCAACCCCTTGCTAAATGATCCATCATTCGGAATGATCCTTGAGAGTCGGGAAATAGCCCATTGCATTTCTGGACTGGTCTAACGACCTTTCCGCATTCCTGCAAGGTCGTTGGAAGTCAGTAGCTCTCTGCAGCATGGAAGCCTCCGAACCTGAAAATACCGAAAACATCGAAAGTCATTTGATCTGAATTGGTCAATACGGAACAGAATTGCTGGCCGTGCATGAGTCGAACGGTATCCTTTCCGACGCAATCTGGTGAGTGGTTGAGCAAGCAGAGCTGATGGAAGATGGGACATGTTTTTGAGACCAATTTTCCCATGTGGCCAACTCGTGTGAAAAGTACAGTAAGACGGCCAAGCTTGTCAGGGTGACCATGAAGGGTGAGGTCAACAGCATCCCTGTGCCTCGAAATTGTGTCCTCCAAGTCGCTTAACTCCCCGAGGTGCTCGAAGCAAGCTCTGAATGAGGCGCCGAGGTTGCTAAAATGGCTAGGCTTGTCAGGGTGACCATGAGGGGTGAGGTCAACAGCATCCATGTGCCTTGAAATTGCATCCTCGAGGTCACTCAGCCCCCTGAGGCGCACGAAACGACTGAAAAAGGAATTACTGAGGTTGTTGAGACGAGTACTAGGTTTGTTGGGGTGACCATGAGGGGTGAGGTCAATAACATCCCTAAACACCGAAATTGCGTCCTCAAGGTCACTCAGCTCTCCGAGGCGCTCGAAATGAGTGAAGAAAGAGCTTCCGAGGTTGTTAAGACGGCCAAGCTTGTAGGGGTGATTGAGAGGTGTGAGGTCAACAGCATCCCTGTACCTCGAGATTGCATCCTCGAGGTCACTCAACATCCCGAGGCGCCCAAAATGAGTGAAGAAGGAGTTGCCGAGGTTGTTAAGACGGCCAGGCCTGTCAGCGTGACCACAAGGGGTGAGGTCAACAGCATCCCTGTGACTCGAAACTGCATCCTCGATGTCACTCAGCTCCCCTAGGCGCTCAAAACGAGTAATCAAGGAATTGCTGAGGTTGCTAAGATGGCGAGGCCTGCCAGGGTGACCACGAGGGGTGAGGTCAACAGCATCCCTGTGGCTCAAAATCATGTCCTCCAGGTCAATCAACTCCCCGAGGTGCTTGAAGCAAATGATCAAGGAGTTGCTGAGGTTGTTAAGACGAGCAGGCTTGTCGGAATGACCATGGGGGGTGAGGTTAACAGCATCCCTAAGCATTGAAATTGCATCCTTGAGGTCACTCGGCTCACCGAGGTGCTGGAAACGGACCAAGAAGGAGTCGCTGAGGTTGTTAAGACGAGCAGGTTTGTTAGGGTGACCATGAGGGGTGAGGTCAACAGCAGCTCGGTACTTCAAAATTGCGCCCTCGAGATCGCCCAGCTCTCTGAGGTGCTCAAAACAAGTAATCAAGGAGTTGCCGAGGTTGTTAAGATGGCGAGACTTGTCAGGGTGACAATGAGAGGTGAGGTCAACAGCATCCCTGTGGCTCAAAATCGCATCCTCCAGGTCGCTCAGGTCCCCGAGGTGCTCAAAACGAGTGATCAAGGAGTTGCCGAGGTTGTTAAGACGGCCAGACTGGTCAGCATGGCCACGAGGGGTGAGGTCAACAGCATTCCTTAACGTCGAAATTGCGTTCTCAAGGTCACTCGGCTCCCTGAGGCGCTGGAAACGAGACAAGAAAGAGTTGCCCAGGTTGTTAAGATGAGCAGGTTTGTCGGGGTGACCATGAGGAGTGAGATCAACAGCCTCCCGGCACCTCAAAATTGCATCCTTGAGGTCACTCAGCTCCCTGAGGCGCTCGAAGCGAATTTTGAAGCAAGTGCCGAGGTTACTGAGATGGCCAGGTTCGTCAGGGTGGCCATGAGGTGTGAGGTCAACAGCAT
>JBBPRK010000442.1:0-23104 GCA_038093075.1 Boletus patriciae | reverse complement strand
AGGCTCAGAAATGTGCGGCGCGGTTGGTGCGTGCTCGTCCTTGCTTTTCTATTTCCTTATTGTCATTGATTATGTCGACGTGCGGACGTTGGATGATCTGTACGTGTATCGTGCTATTGGGTGGTTGTCGTGATTGTGTTGAATAACGCAGTATGTATTTTATTCGTGTACTATCGATCGCATATGCATGGCTTGGTGGTCTACCAGATAATACTTTTGAGACTAGTCGTCCTGCCATCTTTGAATCCCCACTTGTAACCCGACAGTGAATTAGGGGTTGTGTCACGTGATTTGAGGGTGCAAACGTTGTTTCAGCCACCTATACAGTTCTTTCCCGATGCGGACATATCTCATACTCACCCTACTGCGCCTCAACAAGGCTACCCCGATTGTCCCTCGACGTTGCAAGGTATGTCCCATCGTCGAGCGTCGCTCGAGGTACCCATCCGAACATGCCCTACAGAAGCAAGCATAAAATAAAAGATGACGCACGACGCTGTCTGGTTTTCCCGTCCCCGCAAGTATGGCAAGGGAAGTCGTCAGTGGTGAGTGGTCTCTCGGCCTCTCTCGTACTCGGGGTTGAATGCCTTTCTGACTGAATTTGCCACGGTATTTTCGCTGTCCCATCGACGTATTTACACCGTTTCTCCGTGTCGACGCGCCCACTGCTCTCCCCACACAATCCACCTACACCACGCCGCCCTACCACCTGCAACGCATCTCTAGCCGCCTCTGCGCGCACCAAGCAGGTCTCATTCGTAAATACGGCCTCGACCTCTGTCGTCAATGTTTCCGCGAAAAATCCGCTGCAATCGGGTTCGTCAAGGTACGCTTTCGCTTTCGTCCTGGCTCTCGCCTCGTCGGTATGGCTCACGCCTGTGCATTTTGCTATAGAACCGGTGAAGACGCTCCACTTGCACTATTACATTTTTTTCACTTGTATGTGTATGTCGTTATGGATGCATGAACGAGACCGTTTGAATTGAATTGCGCCGTATGCATCGTCGACACCATAGCTCGACACGTCTAGAAAGCCAGGGTGATCTACATACCGACACCAATTTGCGCACGCAAAAGAAGCTGACCGAACGAGTAACTTCCATTAACTTACTTTAGCCCTTCAGCATAGGATGTGGCCACTGATACCCACGGAGGCTTTCGGTACTGGCACAGGGACTGTATGTGATGTTTGGGTTCGCTGGACAGCCTGCGACACCTGCCACTCGATCTTCGTCCGTAAAGTTATCCGAGGAAAGAGACACGTCTCGGATCCGATGGGCTCTCTCAGTGGCGAAGAGTTATTGTTCTCGATTGCCGTTCATGTCATCTGCTGCGCGGATAAGTTTCAGGGGGTTGCCATGATGCGAGCCCATCTTTTTTCTTTCATACGCGATGGATCTTTGAGCGAATGATGGCGTACGTGTACGTTTTGGGACGCAAGAGCGGTACCTTGCGGTACCTCGAAACTGTCAATGGTGAGAACCGTCTTATTTAAGATTCAACGGTCGCGGCGCCCGAAACGAAGAGATGTGCCGCCGGTGGTCGACGTGGGATACTTACCTCAGAAAGCGGCCAGCCACGTCGGGTTCCTTTTTTGCACGCCATGAGCGCTCAAATGGCTTGTGGAACTTCGTCCGCGATAGGGTTACAAACCCGTTTTTGTGAATGCTGATGGGCCGGCTGCCAGACGAGAGCACGATTCTTGATTCGGCTAGGGACTTCGAAAGTCGTGCTGTAAGACAATTTGAGTTACCTTCAAGTCGTGCTTCAAGACAAGGTTTCCCATAACTGCGTGGGAAGGGACGATGGACGAGTTACCTTTTCTGGTTGAGATTCAGATGGACGCGTTCCTTTTTGGAGTGCCACCATCTGCCGGGCTCCAGCAAAGTTCAAAACTTCAGACCCATGCGTGGGAGAACTCACCAGACATTACCGCACCACAGACCCATAATCCGTACTCACTGGCCATCGCCAAAGACCAGAGTGACACCGCCAGGCGGCTTTTCCGAGTGGAATCGCTTGTCTTGAGAAATTTACAGCACGACGCGGTTGGTGCGCGGGACACTCGCGTCCACCAAATTGGCCTACTCAGGCAAGCGACACACCCCCGGCAGGTTCTCCGTCGGGAACTGCATATTCACATGTTCTACGGGGGCACAGCATCTTCAGCTGATTGCCGGATTGTCACCGACCCGCGAGCGTTTAGATCTGAGGGGTACCGAAAGATGTCTTACAGCACGACTTATTGAGGTCCTTTACTCTTTCCGGGGGTAAGTACTTACTTAACTTTACTGGCGTATTATGGATGTGTGGCAATTTCTCATCGTCCGGGTTGTCCCTGTCTCGGCGGAAGGACCCACATCACCGGTATCGAGGTCGTATAAATTAGCAATGGGAATGCAGTTACTCCGAGATACTTGCAAAGTAAACTTCCTGTCGACGATGGCACCCATTCCACCGGCCACGTTCTTCGAGAATGCGTTGTACGTGGGGATAAATCTGCAAGGCGTTCTGTATGGTGAGTCTCAGTGACAATGTCCGCGTCGTGTATCTCACCGGTTCACTGCACAAGGCATTGAAGTAGTGCTCTATTTCAAGACCATGCGCATTTATTTGGCACGCAGAAGAAATCCTCGTAAATGCGACGTGTTTTATGCCATCTTCAGCACTGTGATGTTCCTCATGGTTACGGTCTGGGTATCTGTCATTTCAGTGCTCGGTCGCAACATGTGGCTACTGGATCCATCGTACGCGGGTGGGTCGATGACGTTTATGTCGGGAAGTGCATCACATGTATTGTGGAATTGCGCGGGAGTGGCGACCATCGTTTTGCAGCAGATGACAGATGGCCTCATGGTAAGACCGAATGGATCAAATGTAGCCACCGAATGTGAACCTTACTCGCTCTGTTCCAGTTGTACCGTTGTCGAATCGTGTGGGACAGCCTTCATGTCATCATTATACCCTCCTTCCTGTGGTTCGCAAATCTCGGTAAGCATCATTCTTCACTCCTCGTTGCGCTCATTTCAACCCCACGCCAAATCAGTCTTGTGGATCGTGGCCGCAGCTGTGACCGGGCCCAATCCCTTTACCGGGGTTTCTTCTGATTTATCGCTGGCATTTTATGCAACGTCAGTCTTCCTGAGCACAGCCTTGACGTGCATCATTTGTTATCGGTTATTGTGCCATGCGGACACAATGAAGGAATGCCTCGGGGAACAATTCGCGTCTCCGTACTGTACCACCGTCACGTTCACCATCGAATCGGTGCTACCGTACACACTCACAGGCATTGTATTTTTGGTGTCGTTCGGGTTGATGGATCAGGTAGGGATGACGCTCTGGTGCGTGTACACGCCGATGATGGTATGTCGTGGCAGTCCTGTTTCGTAGATCTATAAATGGTTGCTGACCGGTTCGTAGTGTATATCGCCGCAGATGTTGATCTTTGCGTCTGGCCGAGGGAAAGGTGTGGCAGACAGACACGATGAAGGCCCCAGAATCAGTAATAAAGTCCTACACGGGCGATAGAACCTTGTCGGCTTTGCGCTTCGACGGAGGAGCGATAGTGCATTTGGAGACGTTGTCGAGCTTGCATCGTCCGGGGTTGGACGAGGATTCGGACGAGGTGTGAGTCATGCAATTACTCGTCCTCGGCCACAACCTGCCACGGCCGTCTCGGAAGTTGAAGAACCAATTAAGCCAATTGTCGGCCATTGTTGGAATGTAATTATAGGTGCATATGTGTATACATGAATGTGAGGAATCATTCAAAGGAATAGAATATTCTTGCTTGAACATCGTCAAAAATGGCCTAAGTCACTCTGATGAAATCAACAAGTTTAGTAATGTCAAATTCACCCCAAATTCCCCCAACCCTTTCGACAGCACTACAAATTCAATGTAAGATTCACCTATGTAGGTGAATTACCCCTACATAAATCCACACTGACCTAAATCCTGGAACACTACCCCACAGTGCTGCACAGCACCCTGGACTAGCTTTAAAGTGCTCCTTACTCTCTGTTAGGATCACACTCAAAGGCACTCGAAGAGAGTGGAGACTATTGAGAATTATATAAGACAATAAGTCTAACCTGTTCTATTTCTGATCTTCTATTACAACCGGGTCTAGACGTCTTATATGATATGACAACATTATGGTCTAAGTTCTTATCACCTTATCTATGACATCATAGATAGCTATTTCAGGGAGCCTATAGCATAACTCCCTCTTATCTCTTATCATAGTCACATGACATGATATTAGAGTTCATGTATACAGGTACAAACTGTATCATTCCAGCCCTCCTTCAATCTTTACTTCATTCCACTATCATCTCCTCTGTGAAACGAACTCAAGTTTCTCACCAACTACAAGATATCTGGTTAGTGAGCTCTCTCATTAATGTCACTTCCTACTGTTGCTCCTCTAGAGAATAGATCCTCCATTCTCTTTAGGTTATGAGCCCTGAATGTTGGTCTTTTGGACATCATTGCTTTTAAATTTGCTTCATGCCTATTTGAAAGACTGTTTGCTGTCTTTGTGATACAAACAGAATTGTCATATCTACGTGATAAGACAAGATGCCATTGATCTTCTCAGGCTCAGGTATCTTGATGGTTTTGAGTAATGTGGTTTTTTATTTGTGTTTGACTCTTCTTGCGATCGTTGGGTCAGTTGTGCTTGGACATCCTGGTTATACCAGGTCCTTTGCATTGATCTTTATCGGTCAAACATATATTGTTTTTATTCGGTATGTGACCGATGATCATTGTCGTCATTTTGGCATTCAGATATGGACTACTAATGCACTTCACACCATGGCTTACCAGGTGATTCCTATTATCCTTAACCGGAACATTTTTGATCCAAACAAACTTCCTCCGGATTACCAAGTAAGTTGTCATGATCTTTATGTTGAGGATATTCTATTTGATCCGCATCCTCCTGCTATTGGTCAACCAACTGCAGATGAGGATGAGGTTCTACATGCTCCTCTGTATCCAGAACGATACCCTCATGTAGGGGATAATCGAGCCAATCCCTTAAGGGGACAACTGAATAGGCATCGAGTAATAAGGCCTGCACCATTTGGTTTACCAAATGGTCCTAGAGGTCATCGTCATGGTAGAATCTCTGATGCAGAAGTTAACAGTGTCCTCTCTTGAGCCTTACATCCTGAGATCATCCTTGGAGATATGAGAGATGAACCAATTGGTTCTGGACCATCTCGAGGAAACCTTGATACCGTTAACCTCTCTGAGACAAGGACTAACCCTTCGACAAGGTTACGACAAACACGTCAAAATGAACGTCATTTGCAGTTTGCACGATGTCAACTGTCTGGAGTTTGATCATTGGATCCTCCAAGACAGGCTGCTGCCCGTGCAGCAGAGACGCGACCCGTGGTGGAATATCTTCCACGACGCCCGCTACGAAGTAACCAACCCCAAATACACAGGCTGGCGTGCAACTGTGCACGCTGTAGACCCCAAGGACCTCGGATTCCCCGAGAGACCTGATGGAAAAGCCATTCTCTTTTACACTTACGAAGGAGAAGAACTGTGTTCAGTGTTAGAAGGAAATGGTTTTTGTTTTCCAGGTTCGGACTCATGAGATTGTTGTATTCATTTCCAAGGTGACGAGATTCTTTCTGGGGAACAACAAAGATATGGAGTTTATTTTCCTCTTTTTCCACATGCTGATGCACTAGACGACATGGAAACCATGTTGGTACCGAATGTGGACTCTCCAGAGTTCTCATACGAGTATGTAGACCTATGGCAGAAATGCCAATGGTACAATCCCTTATGGGACGTTCCTCGGATCTCCAAATGGAACGAGTGCATAAATCAGATGTGGCGGTCTGCTTTCCATAAACGTATGGACCCTTATCTTTCTATTTTGAAACAGTGCGCCGAAAATCCTCTCATTGAGACAATCATTGAACTTGAGCAACAGCTCAATGACATGGTAAAGTCAGCTACTGACTTTTCCACTGATATCAATGCCCTTTTGGCAGAGGCGTCCAAATCTGCGGTGGCTGGCCCATCTTTGAAATGGCCTAGACAAGAGGAAAGAGAGGAAGGAAAGATCTTGGGAATGGGAAACCCTGACCAAGACCATCCCTCACCTACTCGTCAAAAATGTACCTGCAGAGAGGCCCCTACCAGTATCATTAGGAAATCAGTACGCGTGCGACATACCGCTGTCCCTCGCAGTGCAGCACCTTCCTTGGTTTCAAAATTTTTATGATTTGAATTATGCTACTGAATTCATTTATCTTCCTTATCTCGGTTGTACTTTTCCGGGTTTTAATCAAAATGGTGTTTACATCGAAAACCCACACTATTTCGATGAACTTCTGTTTCTCAAAATGGAAAAGTATATTGAGAAGGAAAGTGTCTTTACAACATATCGCGACACATCTGGTATCCAGAGTGAAAATAGTGAATATGAAACTGATACATCTGTTTCACAAAATGACTCAGATAGCGATGAGGAATCTCCATCTTATGCCCCACCTTCATTTCATATTACTTCTCTTGGTTCCTTTGTGGCTACCAGTGCACACCTGGCAGTTACTGATCTTATTATTCTTGGCTTTCTTTAGATTTTGAAACATGTCTTCTACCAAAGGCTCTGGTTCTGGCAGTCTCACTGGCAAAGTTCTTGTCCTCGAAGGCACCTCAAACTACCACACTTGGTTGGAATCCATCCAATTCTTTTTGATGACGCTTAAAGTCTGGCGTATTGCAGACGGAACATCCAAATACCCTACCACCGGTACTGATGAAGTTAAAAACACCTGGTTCGACTCGGATTACCAGGCACTAGGTGTTATCTCACTTCATATCAAGGAAGACCTCCATACCAGTGTCGCAAAAACATACTCATCTACATTTGATTCTCTTTCCCATACTACTTTGGCGAACCTTGCTAAACTTTATGCCACGTCCGGACCGACTGGACAATTTCATCTCTTTAGGGAAATCGTGAACTGGCGCTTGGGGGGGGAGATGTCTTTGCAGAGGTTGCTCACCTCATCGACCTGTTTGCTCGTCTCAAGGGCACAGGATTAGACCTCCCAAACAACCTTCATGCCATGTTGATCTGCACTGGACTTGGTGATGCCTATTCCGGCCTCGTCACAACAGCCATTCATATGATTGGTACGGCTGATTTCACCCCTGACAAAATCCTTCCTGTAATCCTTGCTGAGTCACAACGACAAGGCACTTCCCTAGCCAACCACATTTCTTCGAATAAAGCCAAAACTATTAAAAAGGCTAGTTCCGAGCATTGCAAAATCTGTTGTGGGACCTCTCACAAGACAGAGAACTGTTGGAAACTTACCAGGAAACCCGGAAGTACTGGGAATTCTGGTAACCAGAATAAACAGAACCAACAGAAAACGCAACAGAACACTGGTAACCAGAGTTCTAGAGGGGACAATAAGAAGAAAGGCAGAGGTCGCGGTAAAGGCGAAGGAAAAGGAAAAGGAAAAGCCAATGGAACTCATGTTGCCGATGAGGCCATGATTCTGGATGAACCAGACGTTGGTGACAATGATTCTGATGTCACAATCAAAATGGATGGCTTACCATCCATCTCCTCTTTCTTCCTTGGTAAACCAGGAGAATCATCGACTGCAAGGATTGATGATGAGGAAATACTTGATTGGGGTGATAACAACGATGGGATGGAAAGCACCTTTATGGCACAACCAAACACGTCTTTTTGCAGAATGTCCTTTTAAATCGGTCTAACAAGAAAGGACATACACGACGACCCAAGGTAGACAAACGTGGTGAAAATCTTTATGGGAATTATGATCGTAATGCTGATGGCACGTGGAAACAGGGCCTGGCATCTGGAATGGTATCATGGAATTCCAATGTACCATTCAATGATACAACTGGCTATGTAGATGAAACGTACTTCGATAGCGAAAATGGATATTCTTCTTGCTATGCTGTGACTGATTACCAACACAAGGATAAATGGATGGTGGATTCTGGATGTACCGACCACCTATCACCATTCCTTAGTGATTTTGTTTCAAAAGAAGATCGCACAAGAAATTGTAAGACTGCTAACGGAACAATGCCTATATATGGACCAGGGACAGTTTTATTCAAACACAATAATGGGGAACACGACATAACTCTTGTCTTAGATGGAGTTTATTATGCACCCCATATATCGCACCATCTCCTCTCTGTCACTGCCTTAACCAGAAAAGGCTTTAGATGTACAATTGGAGATAAGACTCAAATCTGGGACAAAACTGGTACTCTGATAATTATGGCTGCACAGCTGAATTCTTCAGATTCTTTACACTGGTTTTCGTCGTCACCAATGCAACCAGACAGTAAAGCCTCCAGTATACAAAGGGAAGATAACTACCCTTTGTGGCATGGACATATGGGTCATTGCTCACGCAACGCCCTTCGTCACGCTTTCAATCATGTTTCTGGTATACCAAAACTTGATATCCCTCCCACTCTATGACCTTGTCGTGGATGTTCTCTTGGCAAAGCCACTGAATGACCATTCCCACCCTCTACCTCTAGGGGGGACATACCACTTGGATTAGTTCACACTGATCTTTGTGAATTTCCGGTGCAATCTTGTACCAAACATATATGGATGATGACCTTTTTGGACAATTTTTCAGGTTACAGCAGTATTGTCTGCCTGAAATGTAAGTTGGATGCAGCCACCACTTTCCACAATTGGTTTGTCTGGGCTGAGAAGGCCTCTGGGAACAAACTGTTGAAACTGTGTTCAGACCGTGGAGGGGAATACATAAGTTCTGACCTACGGAACTTCCTTTCCGAAAACGGTATTGAACATCAGATGACAGTTCCACACACACCTCAACAAAATGGTAGAGCTGAACATTTTAATCATATGCTTTTAGAGAAATCTGAAGCTATGCAACAACATGCATGTCTACTGCCATTCTTTCGGCAGGATGCAGTTGAAACCAGCCTTCACATTTATAACAGACAACCAATACGTTGTCATAATTGGTTTACTCCGATACAGTTATGGAATGGTACGAAACCAGATCTTTCTTATTTTCGAACTTTTGGTTGTCAAGTGTATGTTTTCATACCCAAAGACAAGTGACCTAACAAGCTTGCTCCAAAGTCCGAAGATATGATCTTCATTGGTTACGAACCTGGAACAAAGGGATATCGCTTCTGGTCTAGAACTAGAAGAACGATTGTTATTTCTTCTACTGCCACATTTGATGAGTTTAACTTTCCAAATTGTCCTAGAAAGAAACAACCTGACAAATCACCTCCTGAAAATCAATCTCCAGAAACTAACGACCAAGGGAATACAAATCAAGGAGGAGACAACGGTCTACAACCTCCTGATAGTAATCAACCAGATCATCCTCCACTTCGAAGACCTGACCCAGGCATACCAGGATCAGATACCGAAGATAGTGATGATGATCTTTATGGTCCACCCAGACCACCCAAATATACAGGTAGCGAATCAACAGGAGAGAAATGACAGAATCCTCCTGCTCCTGTACCACCTCAAGTCCCTAGTCCACCTCGACCTAATTTCCCTCAACCACCTAAACGCACTAATCCATCTACAAGCTATCAAAAGGATCATCCTAGAGCTCCAATGGAACCTTGAGTTCGTCCTACTAGAACCATTAAACCAGTTATTCAAAAAGATTTGATATATGGGAATCAGACACCGACCCAAATCGAACAACAAATTAGGACAGAACAAGATTTCGTGTGAAAGGTACTTAGACAAGGATACCAGGAACAACCAGATCCTATTCCATTGCAATCTACAGATCCTAGATCTGAAGATAGAGATATTCCCATACTGGGAAACTCAAGCGAGGAGGAGTCTAATCGCATGGCTAAGAAATTTGAATTATCTTCTTCATTCATTTCTGAATTATTGGCTCACGCAATAGAATCTTCGGATATACCAAAATTCTTCTGTGATATCAAAAAGATACCAATAGAAGATCAAAAGAACTGGGAAAAAGCCTGTGATGACAAAATGAAATCACTTGCTGATCAAAAGGTTTGGAAACTGGTTGATCTACCCCCAGGTCGAAAAACCATTAAATGTCGATGGGTTTTTGTTGCAAAATCTGATGGACGCAAAAAGGCACATTTGGTAGCCAAAGGCTTTACTCAAGTCTACAGAATTGATTTCAAGGAAACCTTCTTCACCAGTTGCACGGTTGGAAACCGTATGTATTCTACTTGCACTAGCTGCGCTTGAGGACTGGGATATCGAGTCACTTGATGTCAAAACTGCATACCTCTATGGCGAGTTAGATGAAGAGATATATATGGATCAACCAGAAGGTTATATTAAAAAGGGTCAAGAGAGAAAGGTTTGTCGCTTGCTGAAAAGCCTTTACAGGCTTAAACAATCAGCACTTCAATGGAATAAAGAGCTCCATAAGTCTCTTCTTGATTTGGGGTTTACCCGTACACAATCGGATGCCGGTGTGTATTTCAAATTTGATGGAACTGACATAACTTTAGTCGTTGTCTATGTCGACAATGTACTCTCCATGGGATCAAATCTGAAACTCGTGAAAGGAGAAAAAGGAAAATTTATGAAGGTTTGGGAATCTAGAGATCTAGGTGAAGCCAAGGAATACCTAGGCATGTGCATAACCCATGATCGAAAGAAACGGACATTAACCCTGGACCAATGTGTCTATGTGGAAAAAGTCCTTAAACAATTCGGTATGCAAAACGCCAAACCAGCTAGGACTCCACTTCCAACTGGTTATAATCCAAAGATCTCAGATATTGAGGCAACCTCAGATATCTGTTCCCAATATCAATCGGTAATTGGATCATTGCTCTATATTATGCTTGGAACTCGACCAGACATTGCCTATGTGGTCATCCGTATGCCACAATTCTGTGCTAATCCTTCACAAGAACACCTAAATCAGGCACTTTATATTGTATGATATCTTGGATCAACCAAGAATCTAGCTTTACGATACGATGGTGCAAACCACGATGGTTTCTTAGGATATACAGATAGTAATTGGGCAGCCAATCCAGATGATCAAAAATCTATCACTGGATACGTCTTATTCCTCACTAATTCTCCTGTTTCATGGTTGACCAGACAACAGAAGACTGTAGCTTTATCATCCACAGAAGCCGAATATATGGCAATGTCAAATATGACTTGACAGATTTCTTGGATTAAATCACTCCTAGGCGAGATCCATTTTTCAATTCTGAAAGTTCTGCTTTACTGTGATAACCAGGGAGCATTTTTTCTCACTACTAATCCTGCCCAAGAACAGCATTCTAAACACATTGGAATACGCTATCACTATATCCGTGAATGTGTGGAAGAGGGAGATAAAATCAATCTCTTTTATATTCCAACTGGAGAACAGATCGCTGATATCTTTACCAAGAATCTATCTCCTGTCAAGTTCAAAGACATACATCGAGGCCTTTGTTTAATTTCCCATTCACCATAATCTCAAGGAGGAGTATTGAGAATTATATAAGACAATAAGTCTAACCTATTCTATTTCTGATCTTCTATTACAACTGGGTCTAGACGTCTTATATGATATGACAACATTATGGTCTAAGTTCTTATCACCTTATCTATGACATCATAGATAGCTATTTCAGGGAGCCTATAGCATAACTCCCTCTTATCTCTTATCATAGTCACATGACAAGATATTAGAGTTGTATACAGGTACAAACTGTATCATTCCAGCCCTCCTTTAATCTTTACTTCATTCCACTATCATCTCCTCTGTGAAATGAACTCAAGTTTCTCACCAACTACAAGATATCTGGTTAGTGAGCTCTCTTATTAATGTCACTTCCTACTGTTGCTCCTCTAGAGAATAGATCCTCCATTCTCTTTAGAGACTAAGAGCAGAAATAACTATTCCAAGAATAGGGAACATTACAAGTGGGAGCGACTACTTATATACTACTATACACATGTTATCCATGAGGCATGACATCATCTTCTGGAATGTTCTAGAGAGTGATATAGTGAAATGTAAAAGGTGAAAGTGTGAAAGAGAAAAGAGAAAATGAGTGTTCATAACATTACCCCCTTTTTAAGGAGTGATGTCCGCATCACTAGAGACCAATTCAAACATGTCTTCGGAATATTTTTGATATTGTTTTCGGAATTCTAGGAAATCCGGGTTGGAGAACATGGAAGAGGGTGGAGGAGTTGGTGTGGGTGTATTGAGACATATGGGACAGATACAGGGAGCATTGGGAATGTTTGCCTGATATCGAAGACAAAGTTTCTTTTCTGATCTTGGTGCCATTGGATGAGAACGATGGAAGTCATGAATTGCATCTGGAGTGTTTGTGAGGTTTGACTCCACTATCCATTCATTTTCTTCTGTCGGATATCCTTTCCATGAGACCAGGTATTCAATCTTATTTCGCTGTTCACAAGAGGCTAGAATCTCTTTAATTTCTTGTTCTTCAACTCTGTTGATCAAATCCAGTTGGGGAGGGGGAGCGATCTTTTGAGAAGGGAAGGTTCCTTTGACATATGAATGAAGGAGACACTCATTGAAGACGTTATGAATTCCTCTCCATTTAGGATCAAGTTTGAGTTGGTAAGCAGAATTGCCAACCTTCTCCATCACTTTGAAGGGTCCATATCGCTTTTGTTCCAATTTCTTGGACGGCCTATCAGAACAAATATTGGTTCCTTCTAGTAATACAAGATCTTCTTTTTTGTATTCCACTACAGATCATGTTTTTCTGTCATAGAATCTTTTCATGTCTCCCACTGCATGTTCAAGTGACTCTTTAGCCAATTTGAATGTCCCTTGCATCATATCGACAAACTCTTTGGCAGATTCATTGCAAACCATCTTCCAATGTTCTCCTCTAATGTTGGGTTGTTGTCCAAAATTCAACATAAATGGAGAATACCCGCTAGTGGTGGTGGAGTTTTGATTGTGGGCGAATTCAGCTAATGCAAGCCATTCTACCCAATCATTCTGCAGGTGGTTGGTGTACAGTCAGAGGTATTGTTCTATGGTCATATTGTACCTTTCAGTTTGTCCGTCTGTTTGGGGATGGTATGCAGTGGATGGATTACCCTCTATCTTCAAGAGCGTATATAGGGCGTCCATGAATGATGAGACAAATTGAGGTCCTCAATCGGAAATAACCTTAAGAGGAGTGCCATGGAGTTTGAATATGTGATCTTGGAAGATCGTGGCAACTCCCTTTGTGGTAATGTCTGTGGAGATAGGAAACAACCTAATTATCTTTGAGAATCTATTGACTACTGTAAGGATGGCGTTTTTTCCTTGTGATTCTGGTAGGGGGCCGATGATATCTACTGAGATGACTTCCCAAGGGTTTGGGGGAATGGTGTTAGGCTGGAGTGGAGTTCTCACAGCCTTGGTATTGGACTTGGTTTTCTGGCATTTATCGCATCCTTTGACGTATCTTTCGATGTCTTTTCAGAGGGTGGGCCAATAATATTTGGTTTGGACCAAGTCACAGGTTCTTCTGATTCCAGGATGTCCTGCAAGTGGATGATCGTGGTTTTGTTGTATAATTGTTTCTCGCAGTTTGTCATCCTTGGAAATGTACAGAAGTTCTTTGTAGTGGAGAATTTTATTGACTTCTTTCCATTGACTGTTCTCTTTGGAAAGTCCTTTAGTCACATACTTCTCCCCTTTGTGTTGCAGACTTTTTACCATTGACTCAACTGAATTTGAGACGGCCGGGCGCTCAGCAGCCTCAGTATTGTTTGATTCAAGTTGTTTTTGCGTCGTGATGGAGCGCGCAGCAGCATTGACATCATTGGATGAGTATGGTGAGTCCACAAAAAGGTGAGCAGAAAGGAGGATTTTGGCTTTGTTATCATCCTCTACCCCCTTTTCAAAGTCTGGCCTCCGGGACAGAGGATCGGCGGGATTTGTTTTTCCCGGACGATGGAGGATTTTGAAGTAGTATTCCTGTAGAAGGAGTTGCCACCTTGCTTGTCATCGAGACAGATCTTGTGGTCGTTTGAAATAGATTAGGTTTTGATGATCGGTCAGAATTTCAAATGGGTGTTTGGCATTGAGTAGGTAATGTCGCCATTCTTGTAATGCGAAGATCACTGCAGCAAGTTCAAGATCCACGGCATGGTAATTTCATTCCGCATCCATTAATGAATGGGAGATAAAAGCGATTGGATGCCAGCGATCTTCTTGTTTTTGTGTGAGAATAGCACCTAGACCAATGCCAGAACCATCAGTTTCAACTCAGAATGGTCTGTCATTGATGGGCATTGCCAGTGCTGGTGCTGTGATAATAGCGACTTTGAGTGTTTCGAAGGCCTTTTGACATTCGTCTGTCCAAACAAATTCTTTCTTTTCCGACGTTAGGGCGCTCAGTGGATGAGCTACTTGTGCGAAGTTTTGGACAAACCATTGGTAAAAGTTGAGGAATCTGAGGAAACCTCTAAGTTGTTTTCGGTTTATTGGGACCGGCCATTCGGTTACACCAGAAACCTTTGTGGGATCCATTTTGATTGTCTGATGACCGACTATCAATCCGAGATATTCTGTTTCGGATTGTTCAAATTTGCATTTAGTGTGTTTAAGATACAATTTATTGTCTCTAAGTATCTGTAACACCTCGGATACAATTCATCGATGTTTGTTTAGGTCCATCGTGAAGATCATGATGTCATCCATGTAGATCACTACTTTTTCTCAATTGATCAGATCTCGGAATAAGTGATTCATTATGGTTTGGAACATGGCAGGGGAGTTTGTTAGTCCGAAGAACATGACAAGTGGTTCGAATGGACCCCTATTGGTTCAAAATGCTGCTTTCCATTTGTCTCCTTCCTTTATTCGGATATTGTTGTATCCCCATCTGATGTCAAGTTTGGTGAAGTATTTAGCATTTTTAAGCTTGTCGATCAGTTCAGAGATGAGCAGGAGGGGATACCGGTTTTTGACAGTGATCGCATTCAATTTCCAATAATCTTGGACGGGTCGGAGTTTTCCATCTTTCTTTTTGATGAAGAAGAAGGCGGATGCGAACAGAGATTTGGATGGCCTGATTCATCCAGTTTTGAGATTTTCCTCAAGGAACTCATCAAGTTCTCTTTGTTCACTTAAGGTGAGGTTGTACGTTTTACAGTCAACCACGTGATCTCCAGGTAGAAGTTCAATGGCATGATCCCATGGTCTGCACAGTGGCAACTCATCGGAGTTTTCTTTGTCAAAGATGTCTTTGTACTCATGATAATGGTCTGGTACTATGGCTTCAAAGGTTTTTGAGTTTTTTCCTTTGTTTGCTTCGATGGCTAATTCTGTGGATGTGTTTGTGCGTATGTAGGATTCTATGTCTACTCGGAAGAGTCTCTCTTCATCCTTTTGGTATCCTACGTCCTCATCTTCATCTTCTTCTGGAATAAGATTGGGAAGGTGATCAAGATCGCAGGTAAACTTCATTGTTTGCGTTTTCCAGTCAATGATTTGATTATGTTCTTTTAGCCAATCATAACCAAGAAAGATTGGATGTGTAGAGAGTTTGGTAACCGCCAGTGCTAGACATTCCAAATGTTCTCCGATGTTTAGTTCAATCATGACGAATTTGAATATTGATCCATTACTATTTGGAGAACCGTCGGTGTTGTATATGGATATAGGC
The DNA here is from genome assembly GCA_038093075.1 of Boletus patriciae. Taxonomy (NCBI): domain Eukaryota; kingdom Fungi; phylum Basidiomycota; class Agaricomycetes; order Boletales; family Boletaceae; genus Boletus; species Boletus patriciae. The sequence goes on along the minus strand of JBBPRK010000442.1, from coordinate 7,402 downwards.
TCAGGGAGTTTGTACGTAGTAAATCCTTTTTCCCGTACAAAAGACTCATCTATCAAAGATCCGCTGCATCCGGAATCTACAAGTGCTACTATTGGTATTTTTGAACCATCATTGGCCATGATTGTCCCACGCATTTCCAACGAGTTTGAAGATCTTTTCCTTTGTATGAATTTTGGCTTGTTTTGTAGTTCTCGTAAGGAAAGTGAGCCTCTTCTGGTGAGAGTCATTGGATTTGTTGGACTAACTTGGGCGTGACTTCTTTGGTTCAGGTTTGGTGTATAAACAACTTAAGGTGTTTTAGAGTTCTTTCATCATTGGTGTTATCTGCCATGGATTTTATCCATTGCACAGACCACAGGTCAACGGTATTCATCCAATTTCTGGACAAACTCTTCCGGGGGCGCTCTACAGCCTCACTTTCGGATTTCACCTTTTTATCCAGGTGCACAGCAGCTTCAGGATTTTGTATCTGATTAGGGCATGCAGCAGCCCCATTTTCAGATTTCTTAGGTCGTTTTAGTATACTTTGTGGACTTATGTGGGTTTTTGATAACATTATCCCCTTTTCATGATTGTTGTTGTTTCGGCTCAATACACCTAACATTGTCTTAACGGACTTGGTCGTTCTTCTTTTCTTTCTTATCTTATCCAATTAACATATAACAGCCACGCTGTTTCCTATGCTTCTCTTTTCCTTTCACCCCCATGCCTCATGCACTCCTTACCCCATTCATCTCCATGCAGTGCATGGCTATGTTCTTCCTTTCTCCGCTTCCATTCTGCCACTGCCATGCAGTTGCCTTATGTTTCACTTCGTTTCCATTCCATGGCTATGCTTGATGCATGCCACTACCTCATGCCACTAGATACCGGAATACTCTAGAACACTCATCAGTAGATCTGGTATAAACATGTACATACATATATAGTAGTATAAAAGGCCACAAGTGCCAGCCAGAGAACTCCAGTCTAGTTCTCTTGGTTTTTCCCCTACTCAGCCAGAGAGATCACCTCCAGAACTGATTGCTAGCACCTTCAGTCTGTTCCCCTTTAGCCTTCGATTCCATAGAGTCCCAGTTGGCGCTGAGACCTTTGGGTTGTTTCAGTCGTCGTCCTCGACATCATCGGTCTGGTCAATTGGAAGAACAGAATATTTATTTTCCGTAACTAGCAATGACTTAGGTATGGGACAAGTAGTCAACCTATCTACTGTCCATTTGGAAAATCCTTTTCAGCCTTTGTAACGGCTGCTTCTAACTCTTCTGCCGTCATGTACTCTATGTTTACTCCCCTATATTGGAAGCTTCTGACCTGTCAAGCACACGGCTTGAAGTGTTCTTTACACAGCCAGGGTTCGCCACATTTGAAGCATTTTCCCTGGGCGCGTGCCTTGCTGATGTCCATGGGGACACCTCCTTGTGCACCAAAGTTTCTGACCTGGTTAGGGTGGATCTCGACCTTCAGTGTAGGTTGAGCTGGAGTGGTGGATGTAGAGGTCTTTTCGACCATTTTGTTTCCGAACCAGTTCCTTGTGAAGGTTTGGTGGCCTCCTCACTTCTTTCGGTCTGTGATTTCCATCAGAACTGTTTCTGCTCTGGTGAGCACCTTTCTCCATTTGTCAAGACTTTCCGAATCGAAAAGATCTAGGTTCAACCTTTCTACGTATTCAACTACCTCATTTCGTATTCCATCTCGCATAATGCGGATTAGGAGATGAGCTTGGTTTTGGGTGTCGTACGCCGCTTCAACAGTGAGTTGCTTAAGTTTCATGAAGAAGTCCATTATGGTGTCCTTTTGACCTTGTTTAAGGGTCATCAGTTTTCATTCTGCCTCTCTTTTGAGTTCTTTAGGTAGGAAGGTTTCTACCAGAATATCAGTGAACTCATCAAAGGTATGTTCTCCTGGTTGGTGTTCTAGGGCATATAAGTCTGCGAATCTTCCAGCTGCATTGTCTCCTCTCATATAGGAGATGACAATCATCATTTTTTGGAAGTCGGATGGTGGACTTTCAAAGCCCAAGAGGTAGAAGGTCATTGTTCTCCACCATTGATTGAATTTTTCTTTAGTACCATCGTACATCTCTGGTTTCGCTGCAATTGATTTCCCGATTTTCCCAGTTGAGGTGGGAATTGGTACTTGACCAGTAGAAGCCCAAGTGGGTCTGAAGAAGGATGGTCGTTGCTGTTGACCACGACGCATTGGAGATGCAGGGATTTTAATGGCGGGAGGAGTGGAGGTAGATGAAGAGGGAGAGGAAGGTGTTGGGGCTGATCGGTGAACCGAAAATTGGAGAGTGGGTTGACTTATGGTCGGGATAGTTGGAGGAACTTTGGCGATGTTTGGGTCTATAGCATAGTATTGTTGCCATTCGGCATATGCCACGACAAATTCTTCCATAGTGGAAGGTTGTGGTCAGAGTCCTATTCCAGACATTTGTGGAGTGGGGGCACGTGTCCACGGTGAAGGGGACGCTGTGGACGGGAGTGCGGCTGCTAGTTCTGCCATGGTTGAAAACAACATGGTTCACAATATCCGAGCAATCAAAGTCCTCGTAAAGTACGACTTCTAAGATCTCAAGATCAAGTGCGGGAATGGGGATGTTGAGTCACGAGCTCAAACATCGGTATAACCCCAAAGGTGTTGAGGGGCGAGTCAAGAGAGGGATTTATCTGCCTTTGCTTAATCGGCAGCACAACCTTTTAATGCAGGTACTCATGATGTGACAATAACTGTAATCATGCGAACAGTGAATGTTATCGATTCGTTCTACGTAGTGGCCTCACGCTCCACTAATACGGCCCTTGTGCACTATGGGCAGAACAATGTTATCCTTATTGTATCAGCCAGACTAGCTGTGGGTCATAAACGATCCAACAATAGTTTGCCTGGTTATCGTCCAGTCACTATTATAATGCACGTGAACGCAGATTTCCCTTGACTCTGGGATCCAAGTGTGCGGGGACATAAAATGTGCGACGACGAGCGAAGAGCTCGATGTTTCAGTCTGGGTAGGTAGAGAGAAACAGGAACAATGGCCCAAAGTGGAGCCACATTCAAGGCGATATTATCATAAGAGTAGAGGGGATGGGAGTCGGGGAATGAAGTGTTCAGCAACTTGAATATTCTTGGAATAATGTTAGGATCACACTCAAAGGCACTCAAAGAGAGTGGAGACTAAGAGCAGAAATAACTATTCCAAGAATAGGGAACATTACAAGTGGGAGCGACTACTTATATACTACTATACACATGTTATCCATGAGGCGTGACGTCATCTTCTGGAATGTTCTAGAGAGTGATATAGTGAAATGTAAAAGGTGAAAGTGTGAAAGAGAAAAGAGAAAATGAGTGTTCATAACACTTTCCCAGTTTAAGCCACGATGACCAGCAGATTGGGCACTGGGGAAGAACAATCACCACCTGAACAGGAGATGTCTGGTTGCCTGGCTGAGTTACGAGAGCACCAGAGAGGCAATGGGGCTCAGCCACCCTGCAAAGAGTCATGAAAAGTGAGCTGTGACTTTCACCCCCCAACTGCATACTGGACATGGAGCAAGCTCTATCAAGGCAGAAGGGCAACTATCAATGGAGCAGGATTCTGCTTCATGCTTAATGAACGAGGGCCCATGGATCATCAGTGTCCAGCATTTCAAACAGTTTGGTGATGTAGCCGACCTGCAAAAGGCAATCACACTTTTGGAGGAATTGGTCAGGTCTACTCTGGTTGGGGATGAACGGTATCACAGAAGACTGGTGAATCTCAGTGTGGTGTTGTTGTATTGATTCAACCACCTTGGGGATCTGAGAGACCTCGAGGATGCAATTTCCAGGAAGAGGGATGCTGTCGACCTCATCCCTCATGGTCACCCAGACAAGCCTGCTTATCTTAGTGACCTCGGCACCTCCTTCTTCACTTGTTTCAAGCACCTCGGGGAGCTGAGTGACCTCGAGGACACGATTTCAGCACTCAGGGATGGGGTTGACCTTGCCCACCACAGTAACCCTCACAAACCTGCCTATCTTAACACCCTCAGCAACTCCTTCAAGGCTTGTTTCGAGCGCCTCGGGGAGCTGAGTGACCTGAAGGACACAACTTTGAGTTACAGGGTGTTGTTGCCCTCACACCTCATGGTCACCCTGACAAGCCTGGCCATCTCAACAACCTTGGCAATTCCTTGATTACTTGTTTCCAGCATCTCGGGGAGCTGAGTGACCTCGAGCACACAATTTCAATGCTCAGGGATGCTGTCGACCTCACACCTGATGGTCACCCTGACAAGCCTGGCCATCTTAGCAACCTCGGAAACTCCTTGTTCACTTGTTTCGAGTGCCTCGGGGAGTTGAGTGACCTTGAGGACACAATTTCGAGGCACAGGGTTGCTGTTGACCTCAGCCCCCACGGTCACCCCAACAACCCTACTTGTCTTAACAACCTCGGCGGCTCCTTTATCACTTGTTTCCAGCGCCTCGGGGAGCTGAGCGACCTCGAGGATGCCGTTTCGGGGTGCAGGGGTGCTGTTGACCTCACTCCTCGTGGTCACCCTGAAAAGCCTGGCCATCTCAGCAACCTCGGCTATTCCTTAAGCTTGGATCGTCTTGACGATTTCGATCGAGATAAAGAGCGATACGAGGACGATGTTCTGCAATGCGATGAGGCAGGCGCTGCGAGATCGCATCAAATGGGTGCAGGCACGACAGGGGGACCAGACTCACACAAAGGTAACGAGCGCATTGAGGACGGTAGAGCTCGTCAGATCTACACCCGGTTCATAGATCTTGACGCTCGTATTCGACTGGCCGTCCAAGACACCATAGATCACCGCCGAGAGCGTAAAGATGATGAGCAAAAAGACAAAGTTGACGATGACGTTAAAGTTGGTTCCTTGGCGATCTTGGATTATTTCGATGGTGTTATACCTCCGTTCAAGTAGATCTTGGTGTCCTGGCCTGTGAAGGCAACCAAACCGATAATCCATGCCGTGTTGCGCACGGTGCAACCACGAAGGAGGAGTTCGTTGATCGTGACACCCTCCTTTTGAGAGTCCCCATTGGCAGGGTCTGTATAGCGCAAAACCCCACTGTGGAGGTACAGATTCTGGTGAGGTGGCTCGGATCCGAGGACGAACGACGATTTCTCGACGTCTTCTTCCGAAGCAATGCCTTGCGGGGTTTCAGGTTGGTCTCCCCATCCAGGTTCTTGGTCTCCAGGTAGCAGATCCCATCCGGATCCAAGGTAGATAATACGATCACATCTGCTGGGACCTGTTCATTCTCCTTCAACAGGACAATGTAGCCAACTTCCAGCTTTTTCCAGAGCGTCCTCTCCCACCTGGCGGTGCCACTGGTCCTCCGTTTCCAGTCAATCACCCCAAACGACGACCGAGAAGAAATGCTCTGCTGGTATGCCGGAAGCGACGTGTTTTGGCCCCAAGACCCTGTGGTAGGCAGAGGACACGTGTGGGAATCGATGCTGGCAATGTCCTCGAGATATCTGCCACCCGCACCGGTGGGCCTGCCAAGGCTGAGGGCGGGGTCCATCGTGCTCATGCTGACCCTGTCTCCATCGGAGCCTCTGCTTAGCACGATCCGCATCCCTTCGCCGGCCTCCTTTTCGCGGAGCTTTTGGACGCCTTTCGAGACCTTCCCTGCGGCATTGATGCGCAAGAGTCGCTCGTGCCACGGACGAGGATCTAGAGGCTGATTCACGTTGCGCCACTGGCCGAGACGGGTGGCGGCGGAGGTGTTGACTTCCTCGACACCGTCTTTGATGGCGGTGACGATGAGAATAAACAGGAGAGGGAGGGCAGCGGTGGAGGCAGAGGCGGCGCCAAAGATGGGAAAGACTGGGAGGCGTCAGGAGGGGAGTGCGTTGATAGAGGCACTCACGTCGGAACACGACGAGGGCGAAAAAGTAAATGTTGGCTATTCTGCAAAGAACATGCATTGGTGGACGTCGGAGCACGGGTGGTCTTACCGGTGGAATTGCTCAAAGAGGTCTTGGGCAGGAATGTGAGTACATAGGGTATATCCTAGAGGCGGTGAGTGGGAGACGGTGCGAGCGGGAGGAGGGCCGACTGCTTGCCCGTACTTTGTTCCTGGGATACTGAACGAGCGATTAGCCATATTGATCGACTTCGACGGCGGACAGCGGGACGTTGATGTACACGTTTCTGCGTTGACCTGGTATTTGCGGGTCGGTGGTTGCGTCCGAGACAGCAGAGTCGGCGGTCTTTGGACGCTTGTCTCGTCTGAAGAAGAGGGTGCGTTTCCCGCGCGCAGTTCCGTGCGAATGGACTCGGCGACAGTGGTGGACGCAGCGGTGCGGACGGTGCGCAGAGGTCTATCGGGGCATCGCCGTCGCTGTTGAAGTGGTCTGGGTGGGGATGGCGCTTGAAGAGCGGCATTGTGAGGGTATTCCGAGTGCCAGTATGGAGATAACAGAAAGGCTTGTGTTGAACGCGGCAGTACTCAGGGATATTGATTGGCACACGGACTCCAAGGCAACGCGACTGAGGTTTCAACTTTCGTCGTCCGCTCTCGCTTGGTCACTGATTGTGGGCCACAGTCACTGTATGCCAGGACCACTCCTTCACTATGATCCTTCGCTCGGCTACTCTTGTACTTTATTCGGAATTACCCCGACGACAAGAAAAAGGTCGAGATGAGCCCCGAAGTGTATGTACCCATAACTCACCCAAATTCCAACCTACTTTGGCAAGGATGAGAACCCTCGCGGTCCTCAGATACCCAGGACCCTCGACCACAGCACATCCACCTGGTCCACTCCCACCACATGGATCCCGCATGGTACGTCGCACCGCCGTGAAAACCTGAGCGATGGTAGATTGATAGAGCCCGCGCTTGCCTTTATGTCGTGATCTCCTAATCTGGTATGGACTGGTCGATGAATAGATAGATTTGGCCTAAGCCGCGTACAGGGTGCGATAAATAAGAGAAGAGGACGAGTTGAGGGAAAGAACGGGAGACGGTCGAACTAGATAAGAGAGAGAAGATGACCATATGATGGGTCACTTTAGCGCGGGCATGTCCGTCAGAGGGTGCTTTGCCTGAGGACGGAAAGTGGCGTGCAGAAGCAGTCACCCGGGCCAGTGTTTATGTTTGTAAAAGTCGTGCCGGTCGGCGATGTACGACATCGAGCTGATTCCTTCTTACATTACCTTGCTTTACCTTGCTTGCAAGGTCTTTCCTTGTCTCGCTTTTCGGGACACACGTGATCTGATCGCGTGACCAGCTTGCGTCATCGTTCCATCGGACTCCTACGCACAATCTGATGTCGTCGCCCACGGCTAATTGCGCACTGTTCTTCTCTCTCACCAAGCACGCGAAAGGGATTTTTCGTTCAGAGGAACATCGGCAGCGAGTGAGCTGCGAGCTCTTGCAG
>JBBPRK010000441.1:0-23116 GCA_038093075.1 Boletus patriciae | reverse complement strand
TGCAGCCTAGTTGTAATGTGAGCTGTTGCTCCAGTGGGAATGTATTCATTCCTGTGACCTTTGCGAAGGCGGGGCTCATGAAATTTCTGGTACTCCCGGTATCCAACATGATGTAGGCTTTACATCCGTTCACTTTTGTTTCGATTGTTGCGCATCGGCGCATTTCTGGAGCTAATCGGGGGCGATTACCCTCAGTGGATGCTTTCATAGTGTCCTTACTATGCATTGCATATCGGAACGTTCGTGTCCCATTGGGGCTATCATTTTCCCCTTTTGTTTGGATCGCTGCCAGTTGGATATCTGGCTGACTTTGGAGTAGTTACTACTACATCGTCGTGATATACGACTATTTCGTTGTTGGGTAGGCTTGTGAGTAGGGTATTATCTATACCTATTAGCTCTTGTATCGTGCCTTCCCACAGTCTTTCACTGGATCCGTTTCGATTCATTATGTGAGTGCGCTCACCGGCGTTTTCGGACGCCCTTTTTATAGCTGTAGTGGTCTTTGCAACGCAGTCAGCTAGCGTGCATAATGCGCTACGCACTCTCTGGATATTTAATCCATATCCCTCGCCTTGTGCTCTTTCGCTATCGTCCCATCCACGGTCATATTCGCGTTTCGTGAACTGTTGTGGATATAGCTGGGCTACGGCTAAAGACGGTACACCGTCAATTGCATGTTCCGAGATATGTTCTACTCGAGCATTGCAATCCGGGCAAGAATCGCCCTGGTGTATTGCACCATATAATGGGGACCAAGTCCACTTAGGGGGGTCTGAGTCTCTGAGGGTTAATCCCTCTATGGCCATCTCGATGTCTGAGTCATTCCCTTTGGGTATTTCTTGGGTTTTGGATCTGGGTCGAGTTTCGATCTCTCCCTCCCTATGAACCCAAACGGTTCCCAATCAAGTTTGTATTTCAACCTTGTGTTGATTGATTTGGAGGCCCGCATGTCTCTCCCTTTGGTCCCGAAGTTCCGTTATGAGAGCTTTTATGCTCTCTTCCAAGTCATCGTTTTGATGACCAGTCCTCCTGGCCGCGGAGTGTACCGCCATTGTTTTCATCAGGAGATCTAATCGTTCCCCTTCTATTATCCTTAGGTGGTAAGCCATCATATGGCTTGCCGCATGTAGACATTCGTCTACCGAGCCAGATGGCTCTTGGCGTGTTCTTGTCCCTATGTCGACGCCTCGTTGGAACTCTTGTTCCACATAGCGTTTTGGGAGCTCAATGGCTCTATTTAATGACGGGCTCATTCAATGTAGCACTTGCCCTATGTGTCGCACTCGGTGACTGCATTCTTCGCAATCTCCGGTGTGCAGCGTGCCATATTGGCACGACCAATTCCAATCTTCCTGTGGAGGATTCTCCTCGAGTTCTGGAAGAGCAGGTTCTCCATGCATCATTGCACATCGGACGATATGTTCGTCTTCGGATGACTCTTCATCCTTACGCATCGCACCCAAGTATGCGACTGGCTCATCGTCGTCGTCGAGTTCGCAATCGTCCTCGACATAGAGGATCTGTTCCTCGTTATTTTCTTGTTTGATGGAGCTCTCGTCACCCTCAATTTCTTCCTGGGGGTTTTCCACTGTGGGTCCCTCATCGTCATGCTCGACTTGCTCGACTTCTTCTTGGACGGTTACTTCGTCCTGATTGGACTGTATCTCGACAGTGAAGAGACGTGGTCTTGCCTTTGGGTGACTTCCACCCGTCTTATCCGGGCAATCATTTGCCATATGTCCTTCCTTCTTGCATCCGAAGCAGTAGATGCCATGTAGGAACTTTTGGCCTGGTTTCCCCTTATCGGAGCTCCGGCCTTGCAGTTCTTTTCTCTGGGGCTCATATATGCCCCTTGTCTCGTGTCTCTGGTCGTTCCTCTGTCCAGACCCTTGTGGTCTTGGTCGGCGACGGTAAAGGGTATTTCCCTTCTTGAAATATCGGGGTTTATCCCCTTGGTTCCTTGTGGGTCCCTCCCGACCCTTTTTTTCATTCGATTGGTATTTCATCTGGGGCTTTGTCTGGGAGGACTTTCCTCCCAGATTATTGCCATGCCTTGTTAAGAGGCTAATAGCCTTTTGTGCAGTCTCCATTCACTGCACTTCTTTGAGGATTTCCTCAATAGTCGAGTGCTCAGCAGATATTCCGTGCGCTTCGAGGATACTCTTTACTAGCGAGTGGGGAAGCCCATGAATATATTTCCTTTTGAACGAGTAGTTGTCCGGAGGTTGTACCATTCGGTACGCTCGATGACGTAAGTCGTTATAGAAAGCGAGGGCTCCTTTTTCCAAGTTGTATCTCGTCCGATCATATTGGTCGGCGGTGTTCTGAGCCGATGCCTCGTGGACGAAGTGCTTGAATAGTCCACATATCAGGTCTTCAAAGGACCAAAAATAGACCCTATGGTCTGGAGATTCGATCTCCTGGCCATACCATTCCGCGGCTATTTCATCCAGGAATAGTCCGGTATAGAGGACTCGGTCCTCATCCCAGTCCGGTCTGGTTATTTTGAATGTATGGTAGTACTTCAATAGTTGACTGACCCAGTCATCGAACTTCTTGAGGTCGTCTTGTCCTCCATATTTGCTAGGCTTCGGTGGGTTCATTGCCTTTATCTCTGGCCCTAATGGGCCTGTCGGTTGTCCGACTTGTTCATCAATCCATCTCGCGTACTGTTCCTGCATATGGTCCCGGTAACGCGTGTTTCCTGGGGTATATCCCCTCAAATAGTTGCGTCGGGCTCCGAGCCCATGCACGTGGGGATGTTCGGGGGGATTTCCTCTGATGTTATCCTCAGACTCTTCATCTTCGTCATCCTTGCCTGGATCACTGTTGTCCAGATCATCTGGAGGGCCTCCCCTTGGGGGGCCCCTCCTGGGAGGGTCTCCTCCTTGTCGTTCACCCCTCGGGGAACCCCTTCCCCCTGGATGTCTTCCTCTGGGAGGGCTATTTCCTCCATGGGAACCAGGCTTGTCAGGGTCCTTTCCATTTCCAGGATCACCTGGATCCCCTGTTATGTTATACTCAGCAGTGGCACGGTCCTGCGCCATTTGATGGAGGACTGCTGTTCCTCGATGTTCACCATAAAGATGATGGATAATATCCGAGTTTCGTCCAGACAAATATGTTGGGCGATTCAGCATCCTTGGAGCAAGTCCGCTCCTCCTTGTTTCCGCACCTGTAGATGCTTTTCGTCCAACATCAAAGACATCATTTTTTCTTTTGGGGGTGACTGGTACCCCTTGGGACGGTTGTCCCTCGACCTTAATTGTTGGCGCCTCACCCAGGCTGCTTGCCCTGCTAGGGTAGTTCCTGACGTCATTAACGTCGAGTGCTTCCAGCATCCGATTTATTGCTGTAGCCTGTTGTTGTCCGGCGTTCCCGGGTCGACCATCGGGCCCTTCGGGCCCATAGTGTAACCACTGGTGACGAATTTCATCCAGAAATTCGGTTACGGTTGCCAGTGCCATCTGTGGATCGAGGAGGATAACCCTTTCTTCCAGGGCACTCCTGCCTCCAGGCCAGTCTCTCGAAGGTGTAATGCCTTCCGTGTATACCTGCGTGAGGGGACTTTCCATCCTCAAGGGGGAGATTGGGTCCTTAAGGACCCTTGAACTCTCTTGCTCCGTCTGTTGGGGAGTTAACAGACTCAACGAGTCTATTAATATCTCAGTCATTCTGTCCGAACTCATATCGACGTTAGTTCTCCAGGCATTGAGGGGTTTGCCTCGGACCGAGGTTTTTGACTGGATAATTTGGCCTGTTGAGCTTGAGCTCTCTTTTGTGACCTTTTCGACGGTTGTTTCTCATCGGGGGGGTCTTTTGGGGACTGTCGTCCATTGTCTTTCGGAGGTGGTTCTCCCTTACCTCCCAGCAGTAATCCCACCGTCGCTTGCATTTGGCTATGTGTTACTATGCGGCTCATTGTCGCAAATCGAAGTTTTACGCACTTCAAAAAATTGTAAAGGGTTGATTTACCCGGTCGAGTACTTAAGATCACTCAGGCAAAGTGAACTGTTATCAGATTCGCCAATGATACGTAAAGTACAGGATAGAGTAAGATGAGGGCGGTCGTTAGGACCGCCCTCCTTTAGTACTATGTTACGGGCACATGTGATATAGTTTTCACATGCGCCAATATACGCTTATTCTACTTTGGGGCATTAGGCCCCTAACACAGGGGCTACCATAAAAGGAAATTGCGAACGTTCGCAATTTCCTTTTCCTCCCACAACCCTTCGGTGAAGATGCAGGAGGAATGCATTCTGCACGAGGCAAAGCTCTCCAAGGTAAAGACTGAGATGAAGATGGTCTTCCAACAAAAGATGCACAGAAAGGAATCAAATGTTGCTACATGCAAGGAGGATGTGTACGTTCTGTTTCGTTCAGGTGGGGTGTATATTGATGATCCCACCAATCTGCACAGTCCGTAAAGCCGTACTTGGCATGATGGTGATGAAGTGTGTGTTGATGCTAGCTCAGCACCTACACCCGAGTGACACCAACTCAATGAGGATGTGTTGCAATTCAAACAAGAGTCCGAGAAAGGAGTCTCAAGCATGAGCGTGCTCATGCAGTTATCAGACCACACAATGAACGAACAAAGAGCATGATGCATTCATAGAATTGCTCATGTATATATCAGTATTGACACAATGTGGTCGGAATGATGTGAGGAATGTACACAAACAAAGTTACTTGGGATAAACAATAACAACGTGCTGCCAGTGTTGAACAGTCCAGCCTGCCACTTTACTTTACAGAAATATCTTTTTCATTGTTTTCAGACACACGGGATGCCAAAGCAGGCAGGCTCTGCGCAGCTTGTTGACAGGCAAGGTGAGCTGCCATTGATGATCATCCGCTCTCGAGGCTTTCTTCTAACTTTCACATAGTCTTTCAATACCTTTACAAGGGGGCCACAAACATATACTGTTTGATTTGTCCATTTAAGAATGGCCGCCCTTGTCAGATGGCCCGCTGACACATTCAAGGACATGTCAACTCGCAACTTCATCAATCCCATCTTAAAGAGTGGCCGCTCTGTGGTCTCAGCTGTTGACCACACGTCTTTCCCTCCTCTCATATCACCACAACCTGTTTTTAGTTCATACTCAACCCAGGATCCTCAAGATATGGACATCGACCTGCCTCCTGGGGAAGAAAGTGCACCACATGAGTCCACATCAGTGTGCAAGGTGCCGGAGCCCATTCAACTGATCATGCCAGTGGACGATGAGCCAGAGCTTGTTCCATTGAGCGAGCTCTGGCAGGCAGTATCGAACAGCCAGTATTATCACATAGACAGCAGCGGAGATCTATTTCAAGATCTGAAAGATGCCCTGACATCAGACGAGCACCTCTTTCCAATGTTGGCTATGTGGTCCACAACAACATCATGTGATGACATGCCGATCATTGATGATGCAGCAAGTGATTTTGGCATCCACCTCCCAGCAGCTGGTTGGTGTCTCGATAGTATGCCAATGTACATGAACGAGCTGACTTACCATTTACTTTAGATGACCAAATGTCTGATTCTCCACGTACGAGGGGTGTGAATGCTTGTGCCTCTCCCAATAACCCGATGTATCCATGGCCATGTAAAGCGGTATGTTCTGCCATTCTCTCTGGCCACTGCTGCTGATCAAACGAAACGGCAAGCATTTTCTCACAGCGCTACTATTCAGCTCACTGAGGCTGCCATTTTCCGAATGGCAGAAGAAAGCGATTCTAGACTGGGCAAAGGCACTCGGTGCTCGGGATCTGCTGTCACTATATGCACTCAGACAACACGACCAACAGCTGAAGTCGATCATCAGTGACCCAACGGAGAAGATTGTTTCACCATTGGGTAATGTATTTTATATGAACGGTGTTGCGGACATTGCGAAGGTAGGAGATCGAGGGCATGTCCGTGATAGTGCACTAAGTCATATCATTCAGAACTATGCAGATCCTCTTACACACTTTGCAATGCAAGACTATCCAGAGGATGGCGGCAAAGGGATGTCCCAGGTTTTCCATGGAAACAAGATGCTTACTGAAGCGCCATCTCCCCCAGTGGTCCAAGTTGACGGGACTATATACTATTCCGACGAAATCTTACAAGAGGCATCTGGGGGATACTTTATACCTGAGCAGTTCTTCCTTGCAACACGCACTGCTACTGGGAACTCTGTCACAGAGAACGCAAATGCAAAGGAAACTTTTGCACTTGGACAGAGCACTGTACGGACAGAGGTATGCCTTGTATGAAACAATGTCTGTGTAATTAATAATGTGGCATTGCAGGATGGCTTCATCGTCAGTGACGAGAAAGAGATCATCTCAACGTTGTCCTTTCAACGATCCTACGAGGACATTGCTTTTCGCCAATCTGAGCTTGCCTGTGGACTCACCAGGTCATCTGGGAAATACGTGACTCTCGATCCAAGCCCATGGCGTAAAAAATCTGGTGGTCAGATGGTCTATACTGTTCCCTTGATCGTCTTCATGGATGATGTTTCAGAAAACATCTCAAAACAATGGAATAAGCATTTTGTCATATACATGTCAAATGCGAACCTTCCACGTGAAATGCTTGATCAGGAGTTCAATGTTCACTTTGTGACATCCTTTCCACACACATCGCCCATGGAGCTTATGCATGCAATGAAATCATCGATTGCGTAAGTCTTTAAGCTCTTATTTAAGTACTCCACATCGGAATTGCTTGTACAGCCATGCAGCAGAGACAGGTATCACTGCCTGGGACTGCAAAGATCACAATGAAGTCTTACTCGTACCGTATGGATTGTTTCTCGCAGGTGACAACCCCATGCAAGCAGAGGAGTGCAGTCAAGGTGGCTTAGCATGCAATTATTTTTGCCGCACATGCCATGTCGGGGGCAAAAAGGAGTATAAGGAGTCAGACACGGGATATGACACCATGTTTAAGGTTAGTGAAATATGTGTATGTTTTATTTTCCCGATACCTGGGCTAAAATCCCTTACAGCCCAGAATTCTTCGCACACCAGAGGGAACAGTGACAGAAATTAAGAAGCAATTTGAAAATGCGGTACTCTCGGGTGCAACAGACAAAGTTAAGGGCTCTGTTTCCTCAACTGGTGTGCGGGATTCGTTGTCTCACAGCATTATAAATACGGTCATTGAACTGGGTAAACAACTCCATAAGCGGGGCTTGACTCAGACTACCCGAGCAATGCAGGAGAGCGAAATCAAGGCTACATTGGAAAGCAAACTGGCCAATCTGCTCAATGGCAAGGATCTCAATGAGATGATTAATCCACTGCTCGGCATGAAGCATAAGAAACATTGTTCTCTACATTAAATTTGTGGTGCAAACAGAACACTCATATGTATAATGTTGATAGACATGAATATCCATTTGGACACACCAACGGAGATTCTCCACACGGTCTTGCTTGGTGTCATCAAATACTTCTGGGGACAGATGGTACATATTCTTGAGAAAGCGAAGCTGCTTAACCTTTTTCAGAGCCACCCGGAACCAATCAACAACGATTCGCTAAATGCACCTAGCTTAAATGCTGAATACATGTGTCATTACAAGGGAGGGCTGATCAGAAAGCATTTCAAGAGTCTCGCGCAAGTGATGCCATTTGTCATCTATTATCTCATACCTCAAACTGTTGTTGACGGATGGACAACTATCGGAGAGTTAGTGGTTTTACTTTGGCATACGAAAATCAATGACCTCAATGTTGACTTGGTAAGTGCTCGGGCTGTGATGCAATCCATGCCACAGAGACCAGTTGATCAATCCACTCCTTACTTAGGCACGCCTCAGTCGAACCATCAAAGATTTCTTAAATGCAACAGTGCTTTGCGCACCAAGTATTCTCATTTCCAAGCTGAAATTCCATTTTCTTGTTCATCGTCCAGTCTATATTCAGCGTTCCAGACCAGCCATCATTTTCTCAACTGAGCATTACAAATTGTTCAACCATGTATTCAGGCTCTCATGTATTTATAGCAGTCGCCAAGGGCCAAGTCAAGATACCTGTTGAAGACTTGCGCAGCTTGATCTCATCAAGCATGTCCTCACTGGTGGCTTCTGGTACGAACAGCAAGAGCAAAAATGGGTTTGTGCTGCCCCCTTTGTTCTTAATTACCTCGTTGAACATCCTACTCAAGCAAAACTTCTTGGGGTTCATTTCGACAAAGGGACATATGATAAGAGCAGTAACTACCAATTTACCATCGCAGTATGTGACTTCCTGATCTAATATCGTGTCCAGGAACAGGACATATTATCCGTGTTCCAGAAACACATCAATGAGCAACACTGAAGACCCGACTGTCCGACCCAGTGTCCTGGGAGAGAACCCAATGTTCAAAGATCGCTGTGAACTCAGCAGTGGGACAACCTGCGCCTCAATTTCTTTTTCAAGGTGATGCACTCATTGCCAAGAACAGAGACAAACTCAAGCTCGGAGGAGATACCATCTTTGTCAATGCTAGCTCAAGTTCTGGCCTTTCAATTGGACGAATTATTGAGATTTTGATTGACAGCACTCACCAGTGAACTGCAACCCATATCGCACTCCAGGTCTTTCACTTTTCAGCCACATTACACCCCACTCTTCATCTTCCTTGCTTACAGCCTAGTGACGAAAAAGTGGTTGTACATTCTGAGGTACACTAAGTGAATACAAGCTTTGTTTCACTGTGAATGAGAGGGATGATTAGGGTCTCATGTGTGGAGTCAATTTGCAGCACCACTGCATGGATTCAAAGTGTACAAAGCTCACAAAGCGAGGAATATGGCAAGAAAGAATGTTAACCACACGAACAAACCTCGTGGTCGAGCATGAACTGACCACATCGTATCTTCTCAACACATACTCCATTCCTAATTACGCACTCATTCACTCTGTATTACCTTCCACATTGCAGAAAACTCCTCTTCACATCACAGCCGAAGACATTCAAAGGGTCCATAGCAATGCCACCAAACAAATTCGGACAAAACACAAACAATGCAGTGTCTCCAACGGGGATGCAGGTCCAACCGACAGCACAATCGCTGCAGAGACACCACTGGTCTTTGATTGATCAGCAGGAAAGAAAAAGAGGGTGGCCTCTCGATCCCACACGGCCCCACAAGCTGCCCCATCACCAGTATTGCAATCACCAGCTCCACTGATGCCATGTCAAAGTTTGACACCTGCCCCACAACAAGTATCCCATCCACGAGCTCTACTAACACTGCACCAAGTCTCTATTCGGGCTCCAATCCAACAGCAAGGTTTCGCTCCCCCGCCTCCCCATAACCCGCAGGGTAGGTAATCCATCCATGTCTTGCAGCATGACTCTCACTGCACACAGACAAGCGGTTACGGCCATATCCAGATCAGTCGACATTGCAAGTATCACAATCACCAGTGCCACCGATCCCATGCCAAACTTTGACGCATACCCCACAACAGATATCCCACCCACAAGCCCTACCAACACCGCATCAAATCTCCATTCAGGCTCCAATCCATCAACAGGGTTTCACTCCTCCCCATAACCGTGACCTGCAGGGTAGGTAATCCACCCACATTTTGGGGCATGGCTCTCACCGCACACAGCAACACAATTATGCCCATATCCAGATCAGTATAGGATTGTAATGCCTCAGCCAGTGCAACAAATCGGATCCCACCCTCACTATCCACTTGACCCCCATAGTGGTTACGCAAATCATGCACCAGCTTATCTACATCAACCCTCCTTCAAACATCAATGTACTGAACTTGAGCCAATGCAGGGTATGCACTGTGTCCCATCATGTATGAATGATGCCCCTCCACCTTTAACATATTATGTGGCAGATGTAGGGCCTTCTGGGTATAACCACAGCGCCTTTCATCAATCACACATTCCTAGTATGGCAGGCACTGGTTTTGATCAGAGCCTGAACGTACAAACATCAACTGATTTTTATTCCCCATTCCCTGGAAGGCATGAGCTGAACATTGGCCTCTCTCATTCACAATGCAGCTTGCCACTGTATTACCCTTCGCATACATAGTTTCTTTTGCTATGTGTCTGTTGCACCAGAGGTTTGGTGAACAATTTACAAACAGTTCATAGTGATCATGTCTATTTAAACACCAACACCCGAGGTTGAAACTGCAGGCTGCCCACTTTTCTGGATTCCAATGTTTCGCAATTACCATCTGTGATCCACATCCAGTTCTGGTCAACTGACTCCTGGCAGCACCTCACGTGGCTCAACCCCAAGCCTTTGTCCGATGCCACCTTCAATGCAGGTTCCTCCGACCTATGCATACTCTGCTCCACGCGTTACTCCAGGATTAGTACATGCCACCTCAGAAGTATCCTCCCTTGATGAGCCCGTCTCTGCTGGCATATGTCGTCAGAGAGATGCGAGCTTTGATGCTGAGGAGAGCGACCCAACTATGCTGAGTCCGCAAAATGCCAAGAGGCTCAAGCTCTATGCAAAACAGCTCTGCAATGATCTTGAAATCCCTGAGAAGAGCGTTCTTGACTTTATTGAGGTGATTTGATTTGATTCGTGGTGAACCAATGTAGATAATGTCTTGCAGACATGCAGTTTATTCTGTGTGCTCATCAACGTCAAGGCCACCCTTGTCAAACAAGGGCTGAGCACTCAGGCTAATCAGCTACAAGCGCTGCAGGATACCTTGACATCAAAGGATTTTGAAGTAAGCTTCAAGTTGTTCGTACTCTTTGCATGACCACACACCGACTCTTCTTTTAGATTGCACTCAACAACCACTTTTTGGCTTGCATGCTCTCACCAAACCTTACAGCGTATTTAGAGGACACCCAGCGCAAAGTCATGGTATACTCTTTTCATGTCCTCTGCGATTCAATGACACCGTTGTCCAGGAGTTCATCTTCGATCACCAAGATGTTTTCAAAATCCCCACGGGTGTCTTTGATGATACGGAACTATGGGCTATACTCGGAAATCTGGTAACCAAGTTGCTTTCAAACATCCGCAGTCATATCAAATACCAGGTCAGCGCTGATCAGATGTGTTAATATACTACAACTGACAAGAACTAGTTAATGACATCTATTATGAAGAAGACCAGCATTGTTGACATTACAAATGCTCTAGGTCGCTCTAGCTTTGGTATGGAGACTGACCCTGCTCACTGGAACCGCATGGCGTTCCTGGTAAGCTCATTGCACTTTGGTTTCAGTGCAAGAATCTGATTGCCAACAGTGGCGTTGCCTCCAACTTTTTCTAATCAGCACTGGTGATCACAAAGGCGCATCATTGGAGGCTTGCTTTAATCCCCGGCTCATCCCAAATCTCAAGTCTGACATGAGGAAGAAGCTTGAACGTGAGCTCGGGATCAATATTGAGGCGGTGGAAAAGGCACTCTACAGCACTGATGATGATTGCGCTGCCAATACTGGACCTCAATCCGAAAGTCGCAGAGATGGCAGTGAAACCACATTGGTGGAACAGCATCCGGAACTGGCACTTTCTCGTGGGGAGACGATGATTTGGATGCTGACAGAATTCCCGATACGGGCAAGACGGAGGGGCCTGTCACAGTTGATGACACTGACGATCTCGATGAAGATGATTCTGGCTTTGGGATCAATGGGAAGCCTGTCCGCTTCACAAGCAACAAGTTCTGGAAGTATGTCAATTATATGCTCAACCTCCTATATGAAAGTGTGTGCAAGAATACCACCTCGAAAGAGGAATTTGACTGTGGTACTGGGAGGTAAGGTACTATCATGCATGGTGGAGATGCACCACTGATCTTCATATGGCAGGATTTTCATGCAGATCTTTCAGGATGACATCATAGACTGCCCTGGATCCAAGAAAAATCTGAGAATGGTGGCAGGTGCAGGTCCCCAGTGGCAGGTAACAATTCAGCAAGGGCTCGTTTGGTAGTTCCCCCCTTTATCGCACATTCTTTTTGTACCGTTGCTATCCATTTAATGCAGTATTCCAGTTGAATTGCATGAATTAAGGGTGTTGTACTGATACTCAAAAATCATGTAACATATAGACTGTGGTCTACACAGAGTATGCACCCTCATTATTCAGCCCTTATCAAGAAATGTATACAATGGATACTGTGACAAGCATTGGCAATATACATGTTGAACGTATGGGCTGGATAAGTGTCACAGGTGATCAATTCATGCTGATCTACGGTGCTTACCCAATACAGGCTGGCAAGCATGGAACCAGCAACCCAATCCGGTACTCAACACATACATCCCTGGATGCCTCAACACAGCTTTGAGGAGAAGTACCTGAATGATGTTTAATGTACATCCACATTTTATTTATTGGGTGCAGACAGGGTAGCCTGTTTTGCAGACTCTTTCCATTCGAATAAAAGGCACCAGTTCGACTGCTGCTGAAGAGTAATTTTAGGTTATTGTCTGGTTATGTGGGTAATGTTCAGAGAACCAAATACTTTGGGAGCAATATTTACAATTGGGCGTGTACCACTTGTAGGACCGCAAATCAAACCCAACTGCTTGCGCTTGTGGTTGGGAGTGACGAACCCACTCTGGACTTTCCATTCATCTCAGACGCCAAGCTCCCACTGTTGGATTCCCACCAGCCTGCCTCCCACCGCCCTCAGGCTCGCATGCTTCGAGCCAAAGATGCAATGGCTGGACTGCCACTACGGCGTTGGGATGTTTCCCCCTGGTTGCAAGTCCGTCCTCCGAGTCTTGTAACATTGTAGGTCTGGAATCCTACCGTGGGGCACGATCCTTTGCCACCAGCAAGGTCAGGCATCGTTTTTTTTTTTTTTTTTTTTCATTCACATTCCCTTACTGAGGCTCCGTCTGACCCTAGCCCTCTTATTGTTTCACAATGGTGATGCTGCTGCTTACGCACCACCATGTCACGGACCTCAAATCACACCTGCCGGCTCTCTCCTTGTCCCCTGCTCTCTCCCGCACCACGATGCCTCCGCAGTCAGGCCACAGGCTCGCTCCGCACCACCCACCATCCATTCCACAACGTCTCGCGGACGCTGTGGGCCAAACGCATGCAAACACAGATGCAGTAAGCATCCGAGTTTCTTGTGTTGCCGTGCCCCAACAGCCAGGACTGACACTGTCATGCTGACACCCACCACAGTCTCTCGCCTCTGCTGCCTCTGCATGGCCTCTGACCTTCATTTAATTCGTCCGCTGGTAGACCATAGTATGTCGTGTTGCCATTCCCATTGCACATGAGCACAAACTGAACAAAACCTCTGCTAGCTCAATTCTCACCCGACCTGCCTTCTACTGGGCACGGAATTGACACAGGTGGGGAGCCTCGGTCAGCTGCTAGTGTATGTATTGTTTGTCATGTCATCCACTGCCCCCCATTCCCAATTTTTATTTTATTTTTCGCTGTGGCCCCTTCCGTGGCTGTGTATGTTACTAGTTACATGAGCAAGTTTGTGTTGCCACCAAGAGAGGGGCTAGCACACCAGTACATCCAGGTTATTCTTTCGAGAGAGATACTGATTCAACCACATTGCTATTTACCATGCAGCCTGCCAGTGCTAGTGAGCATCTCACCATCTGAGTGCCTGTGCTCAACAAGGTCACCGAGAAGCAGGTGAGGAATTGTGATTGCTTTAGAGTACTACACATGTTGACCCCCCCATGTAACAGATCTCGGAGGAGCAGATCTCCCTTGACCTCAAGGAGGCCACCTGGGATGAAGACAACCTTGACCTTCTGCTTACGAGCTGCCTGGAAGACTTCCCAGATGGAGACAACTCTGAGCTTGCAGAGTATGCTGCAAGCATTGCTCAGGCAAGTATTACTGACCGAACTCGTGGGGGACACTTCAGGTTTGTTTGAAATCTAGACTCTTGAGTCTTGCTGATGCATTGCTGACATTTACTACCACAGGATCATCAGGGCATATGTCATGTAAGGCCACTCGTCTTATATAGCGATTGCAGGTCAACACAGACTTGGATTGTTTTGTCTATGTGTGTACTATCCATGCAACATGATGCATATATGCAACCTTTATCCCCACCATCCCACCCTCACCCATATACAGTACTATACCATGATGCAGGTCACTGTCCTCCATGCCAGGGGCATTGATAGTGAATACAATGGTGATGGCATGTTGGAAATGATGGGGAAAGTCATGTATGCCATGGACGGGTTGTTTGAGGATTGCTCATCACAAAGATTCTCATTGACAATGCACTTCTGTAAACTGGGTAGTGTGTTAGGACTGGTTCTGAATGGTCCTCATGTAAAACCTTTTCATTAGGACCCTTAATTGCCTTTTTTATTGCCTTTTGAGAGCTCTGATTGGAGGACAGGGCAATGAAAGAGTATCAAGTAGTAACGTCAGAAAGTACTTTCCTGAAGCTGTCTGAAATGGGAAAAAATACAAGTACATGAGAGATGAAGTGGTGTTCATTGTCATGCAGACAAGTATTCTAGCTGCAGATGTCCTGGTCCTTTGAAAGTTTTGGATGACTGTATTGTGTAGCACACCCCACACATATGTAGCATGCCATTATTGTTCACATTGCATGTGACAAAGTAATATGTGGGTTCTATCATGTGCGCTCAAGTGCTACTTGTCTCTATGACATCCTGATGTCCATACTTCTCCATTCCCAGTGCTCTCCAAATCTCCCAGTCATTTTTAGTTCCCCAGGTACCTTTCCAAACTCTCTCTGAGAACTGACCACCCACTGGATTAATGTACTCTGCATATGCATGAACCTTCTTTATGTCCCGGCAACAATGTGGGATGGCCTCCACTACACCCCGCAGTGGGACCAGTTTCCCATCCAGACTGTCAGTCTCAGATGCCTTCCACTTCCCACCCTTCGATGGCACAGAAGGTGAGGCAACAGTGAAGAAGTCAAAGAACCGACCATGGTTGCCCTCAAGGTCCTCCATGAGCAGAGGAACAGGCGTTTGCGCTTTGTGATCTTGCACTTGAGGTTTGTCCACATCAGGTCAGCATTATGATGACCATCTTGCGGTCCATAGTGGTCACGGATGCACTACACCACACCCATCTCAACCTGGGAGACAGCATCACAGAGGTTCTGAGCCTGGCTGATATCCTCTATTTCCACTGCATAACTATGGAGCAAGGCAGCAGTCTGGTGACTGCCAGAGGAGGCTGCAGGTACTGGGATCGTGGGGGGCGTGGACTGTGAACATGTGGCGGGAGCCACAGGAGGCAGGTAAGACTCCGAGGCAGTCACTGCCAGTGGTGCGCTCAGCAGGATGGGGTGAGCTGGACCATTGGGCTGCATGAAGCATGACAGCCACGAGATCGCTGCTGGATCCCCCTCCCGAGCAGCAGCAAGGAGGGCACTGACAGCCTCATTGTTGTCTGCACATGAGCAGCCATCAAACTGGACTGGGGTCAATGGTGCAGCATCCTGGGCCCAAGGGTCAAGGACGAGCCTCGAGAGCAGGCTGGCAACCTCGTGCAGGAGCTCACTGCTGCACAGCCCTTTGGGGGACCACAAAACGGGCCCGTCAGTCAGTGCTGGTTCACGCAAACATGATCATGGGATGTGGAAGACCCACCAGACTCGGAAGTCCACTTGGTCAACCTGAACTCCCTCCCCTCGCTGGCCGTCCGCTCCCACTCTGCCCCAAGCTCCCTTGCCCACATGAACTGTCGAGCTTTGATGTCTTCGTCCATTGTCAGAGGCACGACGATGGGAGCAGTGGGTGCGCTCGAAGTGCTGAGATCGAGGCAGTAGTACTCAGCTAACCTTGTTCTGAGGTCATCAACACGGCCTTGCTGCGTCAGGACCTTCCTGTTGGCCGTGGCGTTGGCACGTCCGGTCCAGTGACGGAGCTCAGTGCCCTTCGCCGCTTGGAGCGTGTCGAGGGTGATGTAGTCAGGAAGGCTCGGAGGGGACTCCGAGTCGGCGGACATGGTTGGCTGGTTGAGAGAGGAGTCGATGGCAAATAGATCGTGGCATTGTGTGGTGGGATACCTGCATCAGACGGCCAAACGAATCGGGCAATGAGGGCGATGCGGAGAAACCTGAGTTAGCGAGCACTCACCTTGAGGAAGAGGGACCTTTGATCGGCTCGACAGCGCCGTGAGTCGTGTCGAGTGGACACAGACACGGAGGAGCACCTGCGTGATGGCAAATTGGGTGGGGCCCCAGCTCTTCTATGCACCATGAGGTTCCTCCGCTGTGCGACACGTGCGGCCGTTTCATCTCAATGTGGGCTTCATTCAAGTTGGAGGGCGAGCCCGAGGCGGGGTGAAAACGTGCCGAGTTTGGTGAGTTTGGGTGAAAGGGAGAGCGCACGCTCTGATGGCTCATATTCAGGTCGAGTGCGCGGCGGGCAGAGGTCATCCAGAGCACGAGGCGAGAGCGAGACGAGGTCAGTGAGTGAGCACAATAGGATAGGGCGGCGGCGGCGACGATTGCTGCCGGGATTTCCAGATAAGGACTACGCATGCACGGGGTCTCGTGCCCATGGGGCACGCTTAGTCAGCATTTCGCACGAGCCGGCCGTGCCCCACGACAATAAAGCAAAGTATTCGGGTGCCATGCTGTAGGCAGCTTCCATCGGAAACAAGGGTTGTAATTTGAGCAGTGGCAGGAGCTTGAACAAATGTATGAATGGGCTACCAATGGAAAACATAGAAGCTAAGTGGAATGTAAAGCAACGTCCACAGGCACAGTGCGCAGGTGTTTACTGGTCCAAAATGACGTGCTAGACTTTCCATGAGGGAGAATGCCTATCCTCTTTGGCCTCACTACGTCAAAGCAGTATGGACCCCACTGTTTTTTGTCTCCCAAACAATGGGGATTCCAGCATTGGAATCGGTAGCTGCCCCAGGCTGGGTAGTTCACTTTCATTTTTCTTGTGGGGCTCCACAACCCGGACACTGCAGGGGAACATCCTTTCCCCACGGTCAATAGTCACAATGCACCCATAGAAATCTTGTAGTCTGGATAGTCTTGTGATCCGGAGATAGAAGGAACGCATATACACCACAGTGGAAATTGAGATCAATTGATCTTTCCAACGCAACTGGAACAGTGTCAGCAAACGAGTGTCCTTGAAAAACAACTGAGTTAGTAAGAGTCACAAGAAATGCCCATGCCACAGATGGGTGGAAGTGGCAAGCACCGAAGGCAATGGATGCAGGAAAATTAAATCTGCGATGAGCGGTATCAGCATTTTTCTTGACAATGCAAGTTGGCGAGAGCTAACTTTGTGATCGCCCTGGTAAATGCTCCTCAACTATCAGAGTGGCGAACGTATCTTCCACAGCTGAGCATATACAGAATGGCCTGGGAATTCCGGGTGATGTCCTCAAACGGGCCGAGGAGCACATCGAAGAACTGCAAACAGTGATGAGGAGCACAGTATGGTAAGCTTGGATTCAGGTATGACATACCTCCTGGATGTCAGCAGCCATGGGTTTACCGCCCTCCAGGCCAGCAAATAGATCACCGCGGTCATCGTCAGTGTGGGTGGATACTGCAAAAATCACTGTGGAGGGGGCCATTGCAAGGATCTTTGCTGCAATTCTGGCAGCATTCTTCAGACACATCTTTCTATTTCCCTCACTTTCCAGGTCAAATG
Source organism: Boletus patriciae (assembly GCA_038093075.1). Classification (NCBI taxonomy): domain Eukaryota; kingdom Fungi; phylum Basidiomycota; class Agaricomycetes; order Boletales; family Boletaceae; genus Boletus; species Boletus patriciae. The sequence continues at coordinate 5,508 of JBBPRK010000441.1, read as the reverse complement.
GCACATCCTTCGTCGTAAGCCCACCACTATGGGCAAAATAAGGTCGCATGAAGTCGTGTAACATGCCAATGGGACCTTGGAGAGGTATGGTCTTGAGGTGAAAATGGAGAACAGTGGTCACTGGGGCCCACATGAACGATTTTGTGGATAACTCAAACCAACCATGTACATGGGGCGGTTGTGGGAGCACGGGAATCCCATCTTGATAGAAGGCCTGCAAAATGAGGGGTAAGGATGGCCACTGGGATGGAAGATGCTTACCATGTAGGGGATGACTGTTTTGGTCTTGACATCGTCCATCAGATGACATGACAAACAAAGGTACTTGACACTGGCGTGCTCAACAACAGTAAGAAATTCAGGTGGGACTACAACACATTTCTTGCACTCAGAGTGCATGCAAAAGTCGCATCTCCATAGAGCGCCACCATCCATGCACAGATGACAAAACTGCCAGGGAATGAGTGTGTAATGTACAAGAACTGTGAGCTGGAAGGGGCGTACATCATTATTCTCAGTGTTCCCATTACATGAATTTGAAAGCAACGCCGTGAGACATGGGCAGGTAACAGATTCATTAGCTCTGGGTCCCTCAGGCCTCCTGGGACCGGCTGCCTGGGAGGCTCCATGAGGGGCAGGGGTAAGTGGGCTGTTGCTGGAGGGGCAGAGATAGCTGAGTCGTTGCTGCAGGGTGCAAAGGTCAGGTTGCCAGTGTTTGAGGTGTTAGTGAGTGAAACACGAGGTGCGGTTCCTCCTGTCAACTTCTTTGCAGTTTGCTTTGTGTGAACCATGGTGGGGATCAAGAGCTGAGCACTGGATGCTTAGGCTGTTGAGAATCCTGGTATTTCTTATTCAGAATTTTGATTCCTGATACCAGGTTCTCGAGCCATTACATCATGGTCCTTTTTACGCTATTCATATTATGAAGGTCTAGACCCTTATCTATGACGTCACTATGACATCATAAGTCTAGACTCTTATCTCTTATCTATGGCACCATTCTGATGCCATATGATACCACTATTAGGTACACAAGATCAGCCAATGGCCTTATCCCCTCTTATCAATTATCAGGGCTGTGTATCTCTTTATATCCTACTGCACACACATGTACAAACAGTACTGAGCCATATATAAGACTGGCCTTATAGCCAGTCTCAATAATGAACAATCTTGTTCTCGTTCCCTCATTGTCACTGCTCTGGGATCATTCCCACTATCTCTCAGCTACTCTTTATCGTAAACAAGATTACCAGCTTCCTAGTAAGTCTCCACTAGGATCCCATTCCCTTCCTATCCCTGCGTAACGAGGTCCTTGCGATCTCATTATAGGCAACCTGCAGTCTCGAAAGTTCCAGTGGACGGTAATCACGGTGGTGGTACTGGCGGGGCAAGCAAACTTCAAATCTCTGCCAGTGCCTGGGCCGTGACTCAGCCCAGCTCCGTGCGGGTGCACTTCCATATGGAAAGCAAGACTGCCGTGATTACGTGACCCATCAAAAATTGCCCTTCCATACTCAGAAACGCCAACTAGGTCGGCAACACCCTTGCTTGCAGGTGGACATCAATCCAAGTTATCGTGTATTTTATAGGGTTGCTGAAGTTCAGTTCAGTTCAGTTCAGGGCACTTTTTCCCAAACCTGAACCCGAACCTTCCTTCACCAGCCCGAACTGAACCTGAACCTAAACTGGTTCAGACCAGAACTTGACAGTCAGTTTGCTAAAACTCTTGGAAAACAGTATATATATTATATGTAGTCACTAAAGTAAAACTACTGTACTCAATGACCAATATAAGATCATGCTTATGTAAGCTACTAAAGATGAAACCCATACAAGATGAGTTTTCAGCACTCCCCCTCAAGAGTATGGGGAGAATCAAAGGAAGTAGGTAAAAAACAATAGGATGTCTACCTTTCACGTTCCAATGAAAACAAATGAATGAATTGTTGAAGCTGTCCAATGAGTCCCGAGAACATAGCGCTCGAGCGCTTTCCTAATATGGAAGGTCACGACTCGGCTAGAGGAGGTCGTGCTGTCCAACTGCCAGTGCACTAGTCGGCCTCAATCAACTCTGGCATCTTCGTCATCGCTGTGGGGGGGTCCCCAGCACCTGGAGACTGTACACATATGACATACCCAATGCGCTCGATGCGCTCACTTTGGCCTCGACTTGGCTGTACGAGTCAGTAAGCCGATTTTCTCCTCTTCAACCTTTTGATCTTTCTAGGTGGCGATTGTAGTCGTCCTTGACGACACGGTGGGTCGACGGGCTCGGTAGGACATCTGGTATGTATGGGAAGTGGTGTGGATGGCCTGGGTACGTTGCTTGTCATGCGCTTGTGCCATTCGTGCTGACCTTCCTTCTCTGTAGCTAACGGATCTGTTTCGACTCGTTTCGAGTTGTGGCTTGTGCCGCTCGTTGTGCCATCCATCTGGCCACCATTCCTATTGTATCCGACGCCTTTGACACGGTTCCAGCGCCTCCAATCGCCCTTGACGCCTCTTGATCTCACCAGCTCGCCCATGGCCTCCCGGTCCTCTAACTCGACGATGCACGTTTATTTCAACAACGCACTCATTTTTGACATTCCTGGGACCTTCCTGGAGGTTGTGGACTATGGCTGCTTCGCCGCCCAGTATCGAAAGTGAAGTGGCAGACGGCGCCTTACACTCTCGTAATTGAGGGTACTGTGTGGTAACCACGAGCAGCACTGACAGAGGAAGACTGGTCAGATAAGAGGAACTTACTTGACACGCAAGCGTTGTAGGTTGAGAGAGGAGCAGTAAACCATTATATTGAGGAGGGATAAGCCACTCCTTATATACTGGAATGAGTGAGGGCACAGCCTCACTCTCTGTATGGTAATATCCAAATACAGTAGTCCTTATCTCTAGATAAGAGAGATAAGAGATAAGAGGGAGTTCTGCTATAGGCTCCCAATAATAGCTTATCTATGATGTCATAGATAAGGAGATAAGAAGATAAGGTACATAATCATAATATTGTCATGATTATGTAAGACGTCTAGGCCCGGCTGTAATAGAAGAGCAGAAGTAGCACGGGCTAGACTTAGCGTCTTATCTAATCTAATCTCAATACCCAGGTCATCTGGCTCCTCTTGAGGGCTACCAGGTGATTACTTTGGACTTCTTTGCTTCGAGCATTCACCGACGTGTTCTGACATGTTTCACAGCTTCGTCAGCCGCTTCCAATTGTTCTCATCGCATCCTAGTGCTCCCGAGGTGTCCGTCTTGTCACCACCTCATCCGCCGCTCGTACCATCTCACTGGGTCTTCTTCACCATGTCGCTTGGGTCATTACCCAGTGGCTTCGTTTCGTCAGCGCGGTCGATTGGCATTCGACCATTCCACCCCTCAATCAGCATGCTGACGGCTTCAATTCCAGTATATACAATAAATATCAATAAATACAACGAGCTACCCAGTACACAACAGACATGTCCAGTCCAGAACCAGAACCAGAACCTAGAAGATAGGGGCTGAACTGAACTCGAACCAAACCTGAACTTGAGGGTTCAGTTCAGAGGTTCGGGTTCGAACCTTGGGTTCGAACTGAACTTTGGCAATCCTAGTATTTTACGAGGTTCAGTCGAGACATAGCTACGAGTAAGAGAAGAGACCTGCCTACCCACCCAGAGGACCCTCCCAATTCTTGAGAGACGGAACAGTTACTGTACTATGACTTTAGATCTTTTTGATGGGAGGGTGAAAATGGCATTGAGGCAGGAAGCTGTTATGCTTGGCCCAGGTAGGTACAAGCATAGATTCGATTGATTGTAAGATCATCCTAAGGGTCATCCTTTAGGAGTTCAAGTGTTGAAACGGACGCCAGAGGTTTGAAGGTTCTTAGAGGAGTGTCAACTCAATAGTATGATGAAGACTAAAGGGGATCCGGAGACAAGGAGGCAATGACCTTGGTATATCCAAGGGAGTATAGAGAAGAGTGCACACAGACCAAGTAATGCCTGCCCTAACCAGGGGACGCGTCATCGTAGAACAAGAGAGAACATGATGGAAATGATGAGTAAAAGGAACTAAGTAATCGGTGCGAGAGAACTGATCGGTGGAGAGAAGTTCAAGGAGATAGAGAGGAGTTGACGAGGACTTGAAAGAGAAGGCAAGCGAAGAAAAGAAGCAATCGTAACAGAAGCAAAGGCAAAACAGCAGAATAAGTTTGATGTTTTTCTTGATTTGTTTGATTTTTTGGGAGGAGATTTTTAAATAGAAAGGGAGAACACAAAGGAGAAGGATGTGAGAAGGAAGTGAAGTGTGAGGGACAAGCGGAAAGAGAAACAATGAATGTTTATCAAGCATGAGTGCCTCTTGGTCACGGGCAACATCAACTTAGACGCAGATCTAGGGTCTAGCATGGACAAGCTTTACCCGGGTAACCCGTGGGTAGACACCTGCAGGTGTGTGTGCAGGTCGGGTGTTGGTGGGTATGGGTAACCTGAGGGGTGTGCACCCGGGTCAGGTACGGGTCGGGAGATCCCATTACCCCAGGTGCCTGGGTGTACCCATGGGTGTATGTGCAATGCAGCCAATGGTGGATTAGCAAGCATGAGCACATGCAAGGACTGAAGGCACAGGCACGACGCCACTACGTGTTGGCCCTGCTGTGTCAGGTTCACTAGGGACCACGGCACATCTGCAAAACAACTGAAATGAACACCTAAGTCTGCTGAGGTATGACAGCTTAAGCATGTTACATGAACAGACATCTCTACATCTGATTGGTCAAAAGGGCCGCTGACCCTATAACCATCCCAATTAGGATATAGAAGATGCTGACCGAAGCAGATAACATGCTGTGTTTGCCAATCTATCCCACTATCTCTGAGTGATGATCAACAGCTTTGACTCGGGGTGGTATTGGATCACTACTAGTAGGTACAACTATTCTTGTAGTATATGGTACGTTTCTTTGTCTGCAAATGCGTTCAGGAAATACTCCCCATATGCCTCCATACAAGTCTCACTGGATGCATCAACTCCCTGGTATACAGTGCTGTACACAGATATGAGCTCAACGGCATGTATGACATCGGTCAGGAGAACAATGCCGCCATTACCTCCACGCTGGAATTTTTGGAGTCCAGTACTGGGGTTCTGATCGGGCAATGTGACAGGGTAGAAATAGCATACATAAAGAAGGGGGACAGGGGCAAGGTAATCGGGGAGGTGCTTCTTTGTCTGCTGTGTGAATACCGCTCGCACTTGGGCAAGGTCTGAGAACATCCCCATCTAGCCAGAACTAGCCAAGGGTTTTCTAGATGAGTCCCAGACTACGAGGTGAGTATCACTAGTAGCACTGGCCAAGGGGTTTTCCAGAGGTCCCAGACCACCATGATGATTCAAGAACTGGACCTCACTGGACACACTGGAACATCAACATGCACACACCATTCTCATTGCATGTAACACAAACATGATTGTAAGTACATAACAGAGGGTAGTCCAAGTCTAGTCAAGATGTGCAGTGAA
>JBBPRK010000440.1:0-23117 GCA_038093075.1 Boletus patriciae | reverse complement strand
CTAATTGGGGGTGGAGAATCCCATCGTTCCTTCAAGTAGTCCCTAGTCTCCTTCAAGTCTCCTTCATCTGGTTCCTCCCAGAGTCTCCTCGTTGGCTCGTTTCAAAAGGAAGAGGAGACGAAGCGTACGCCATTCTTGTGAAGTATCATGCAGAGGGTGACGAAAACTCGGAATTCGTCAAGGCGGAGTATACTCAGATCGAGGAGGCACTGGAGGCAGAACTGAAGGCTGCTCAGATGAACGGAAAGCAGGTATTTTCAACGCCGGGGATGCGACAGCGGGTCATCATCGCATCTTTCCTCGGGATGTCCCCCCAGTGGAGCGGAACTGGACTGATTACGTATGTCCTGCCATTGATTGCCACCTGTTGGAATTCGCTTATCACGCCGACAGATACTTCCTTTCCCCGATCTTAGATAGCATTGGTATTCACGATAACCGGACGAAGAACATCATCAACCTTGCCAAAGTTTCTTGGAGCTTCATTAATACTATATTCAGTGCGTTGATTGCGCCTCGATACCCTCGACGGAGGATGTTTCTAGTAAGTAATGTGGTCGCGGACTTCTCCTGACGCCGCCCTTCTAACCTTTCTGTAGGCGTGTTCTATTTCTCTCTCTGTTGTATTTATTGCTTGGACTATGGCTAGTGCAGAGTATTCGTTCACTCACAGCAGGGTCTCTGCTCAAGTAGTGCTCGTGTGTGTGCCCAAGCCACTGAAGCACTGTGTTTTCTGTTCTCACTACACGTTTTATAGTCTTATCTTTTTGTACAGTCCAGCTTACAACCTAGCATTCAACGCCTTAGTCTACAGTGAGCATTTCGCTGTTTCCCCGTACTATTCCTTGACGCAATGGGCTGGGATGCAAACAGCTTACTTGGTCGAACTTTTTCCCTTCCATGTCCGCGCCAGGGGTCTCACCATCTTCCAGTGGTGGTCCCGAGGTGCGGCATCCTTCAATCAGTTCGTGAATCCTATTGGAATCGACGCCGCAGGTACGTCTATCTACTCCATTCATCCGACTTGTTCTGATAAAATTGGTGGGGGACGATAGGCTGGCGATGGTACATCGTGTAAGCTCTCCTATTGCGAGGATGCAAATGGATAAATGCTGAGGGATATTAGTTACTGTGTGTGGAATACCTTCCAGGTCGTGTTCGTCTACCACATGTTCCCTGAGACATCAGGTCGCACACTCGAGGAGCTGACATTCTGTAAGTGTGCTAATGCTCTCTGAGAGATACGTTTACAGTCTTCTCACGGATACTTCAACAGTGTATGAGGGTGATAATAGGCAGCAGCAGGAGTTACACGGAGGTTCTGAGCTCGAGGCACTGCTAGAACGTCGGGAGCCAGACACACATGAGGCTATAGAGGACAATGGATGGGAAACTGATCGTGTCCAGCAGGGATAGCATGGGAAGGCCTGTTCGCCTGTCATCCGTTGATTACTGCCCGGGCACGAGATATTCAATCCCCCAAATCCTTGTACCGGTCGTATCAGCTGTACTCCCCAATGGTAATGGCACATCATAATGTCGCCCTTTCGTTCGTCAATGAGATGATGTTGGCGGCTTATGCAGGATAAATCTAACCAGGTTTCCGTGAATTACTTATGCGACGTGTAGTACGCATATCGTATACGTCTCATGTATAGCTCGGATGCAATACGTCATAAGGTCAGTGGAAGTTCTTGTCGTCTCGCAACAGTACGTCCAGACATTAGAACACATGATATATGCATGGGTAAGTGGACATCCGATTCGTGTGACGTTCCCCGAAATCCACTTAAGCATCCCCCATCGGCTGGCACTTAACTCTGGTTGCTCCCTCCGACAGAAGTCCTGGATCAAACTCGGCGCGCACCATCGGGGCTCGACCACCCCAAGTTCAATCGCCTCCGCCAACTCCACCCGTGACGCCATGACCCAAGGCGGACCCAAGAGTCGGGATGCAGAATGTCGTCCACCCTCTGTCGTTTCGGCAATCGAATCAGAATCGAGTGCAGTCTGTTGAGTGCCAAAGCCATCCTCAAAACCAGGACTTGATAATTGCATTACAGTAAATTACTGTTCTGCACCACTGAAGACACGACTTGCATTGTGATATGAGAGACCAACTCAGGTTCCGATGAACTCTCCAGTCTCTCACGTGTTCCAAACCTGGTGGCGGCCGGTGCCAAGTGCAAGGGGGATGGTACTGTAGTACGTGTTGCAATTTGTTGGATTTGTTCAAAGGTCGAATGGTGACACGGTAACGAACACTTGAAGCGCGCAAGACTTGAATATATTCACCGAGGTCATATCGACCTCAAAGCATCTTATTTGCGTGGCTTCCATGGGTGTGATTGATGATCGATTGATAGTTACAGTAGGTGACAGATTCACGGTGGCTAGACAACTTCACAAGAGGGAGCTAGTGTGTGCGCCCCGTTTCTGGGGACATCTGGTTTGGGTCCTGGTCGAACCCTTACCTTGTGACACCGCCTTCAGATCCGACGTACAACGGTGACGTTCCCGTGACTGGAGAATGCGTTCACATGTTCCTCCCACAATGATTTGTAGTATGGTGCAAGCACCAGGTAAGGCTGAGGGAAGACTCTGAGAGCCGCAAAATAAAGGATAGCATGTTTGATGGTTATACACAGCGAGTGCGAGAAAGCGAACGAGAACATACTAGAACTAAGCACCGAGATGGATGTAAAGAACACGTTGATCGAGTGGTATATTCACAGATTTCATCGTCTTGTTCAGCGCGAACGCTGCGCGGGTATAATCCAGACGACCAGACTCGTCCACCATATGCCTATAGAAAGTCGGTGTGATCTTCTTCGTCCCACCGTCGTCCACCGCCCACATCGTCCCGATCACAGAACGGAAGCCAACAAACTGCATCGCCGACGCGAGATGGATCACCTCGTCCGGACTTTCTTCGTCTCCGACAGTCGTATGACATGCAGAGAGATACGCAAATTCGGGATTCTTCAGATCGCACCCGATGATCCGTTGGATTGTAAAGTGTCCGTCGTGCAGAGCGAACGCGGATTCGAACGGCTGTTCCCGATTCGGGAGACCATGACACGCAAAGTGGACCCATTCGTTCTTGCCAAGCTCTTCAACGACCCTAGGAGCGCAAGATTCTTCTCCATCTATACGCGTGAATGTGGCAAGACCGTCAACGCGCTCACAAACATTGTCCAGTTCCTCACCAACGAAAGGAAGTTCGCTCTCGTCAGGAGCATTGGCTTGTCCGATAGCGAGAAAGTGTTTCTGTTCAGTTGCGGGATTCGATGGATCGCACCGTCTGGCACGAATGAGGGCGGTCAGGGTTGGGGTGTAGGACGAGATGTAGAGATCAGGGAGATTCTTTTGGCCCTTCCTAAACGGACCAGCGGCGTGCAAGGGCAGCACAGAGAACTCGGCGGTGGGACACCACCAGATGCGTGATTGATATGGCTGGGTCGTCCGGAGGCAATCGACAATGGGTGAAACGATCAGATCCCAAAGTTGGCGTAAGAAGAAGGCGAGCTCTTTCGTCACGTCGTCCTGCGTTGCGCGCACAGTCAAGGTATGGAGGTTCTTTGACAGACGTCGAACATCTTCCTGTGTGACCTCCAACGGAATATGAACGGGATCCCGCCCGAGGAAGACGATGAGCGCGTCACAGCCATACTTGCTCGCGTTGACGATGATGACGGGTCCCCCACTGGCTGCGCGTTGGAGATCGGGGAATAGCGAGGGAAGAAGGAAGGAGGAAAGACTAGGTAGGTTGCGAATATTGGTCACAACTCTCTGCAGGTCGACGTTGAGATGGCACAGCTGTTCATGCTGATCTGGACCAGGCGATTTGAGAGTATTGCGAATCAGCAAGGCAAGCCGCGTAAACTCGTCTGCCAATGTCTTTCCTGCCGGGCCACACGCTATGACATCATCCAGGGGAGAATGGAGTCGGGTAAGCAGACCCCAAAAGACGCTGCGGCCTTGTTCGAGAAGCTCAACTGCACGCGCAGGAACACGTTTACGAAGACATGCTGAGAAGGCATCTACCGCGAGCGACGACGTGAGGGTTTTGAGGATGACAAGATGTTGAGGCAATGACGGCAGAGCGGCGAGATGTTGAACAAGTAGTCGAAGAGATGTTTCATATGCAAGAAGTATTGTGGGATGCTGGAAATCCTCAGCCACACGGATCCATGATCGAGTGGCAGAAAGATCCATGGAAGACACAAACTGGGGGGCGTGTACGAGTTGAGCGTAGAGACTGAACAGCTCGTCCTTATCCTGTGACTGGTTCGACCGTGTGAACCGACTGCAGAGGTGGCGTGCAAGGTTGTCCAATGATTGTGACCGATCAGGGTGCCCTTGCGGGCGCAGGTCAAGTGCTTCTCGGTCAAGGACAATGGCCTCATCGAGGTCCTCCATCACGCCGAGCTGGTTGTACCGAGAGGATAAATGAATTGCAAGGTTCATCAACGACGTTGGCTGATCAGGGTGCCCCTGCGGGTGAAGGCCAAGTGCTTCGCGGTCGAGGACAATGGCCTCAGAGAGGTCTTCCATTGCGCCGAGCTGGTTGAACCGAGTGGAGAGACGAACTGCAAGGTTGTTCAATGACGTTGACCGATCAGGGTGCCTTTGCGGGCAAAGGCTGAGTCCTTCTCGGTCGAGGACAATGGCCTCATCGAGGTCCTCCATCGCCCCGAGCTGGTCATACCGAGAGGAGAGACGAACTGCAAGGTTGATCAATGACGCTAACCGATCAGGGTGCCCTTGCGGGTGAAGGGCGAGAGCTTCTCGGTCAAGGACAATGGCCTCAGCGAGGTCCTCCATCGCCCCGAGCTGGTTGTACCGAGTGGAGAGACGAACTGCAAGGTTGTTCAACGATGCTGACCGATTAGAGTGCCCTTGTGGGCGAAGGCCGAGTGCCTCTCGGTCAAGAACAATGGCCTCGGAGAGGTCCTCCATCTCCCCAAGTTGGTTGTACCGAGAGGACAGACGAACTGCAAGGTTGATCAACGAAGTTGACCGACCAGGGTGCCCTTGCGGGCGAACGCTGAGTGCTTCTCGGCTGAGGACAATGGCCTCGTTTAGGTCCTCCATCGCCCCCAGCTGCTTGTATCGAGAGGATAGATGAACTGCAAGGTTGTTCAACGACGTCGACCGATCCGGGTGCCCTTGCGGACGAAGGCCAAGTGCTTCTCTGTCGAAAACAATGGCCTCCGCGAGGTCCTCCATCGCGCCGAGCTGGTTGTACCGAGAGGAGAGATGAACCGCAAGGCTGATCAACGACGCTGACCGATCAGGGTGTCCTTGCGGGCGCAGGTCGAGTGCTTCTCGGTCGAGGACGATGGCCTCGTCTAGGTCCTCCACCGCCCCCAGCTGCTTGTACCTAGTGGAGAGATGAACTGCAAGGTTGATCAACGATTTTGGGCGACCAGGGTGCCCTTGCAGGTGAAGGCCGAGTGATTCTCGGCTGAGGACAATGGCCTCAGCGAGGTCTTCCATTGCCCCGAGCTGGTTATACCGAATGGAGAGATCGACAGCAAGGTTGATCAATGATGTTGACCGATCAGGGTGCCCTTGCGGGCGAAGACCGAGTGATTCTCGGTCGAGGACAATGGCCTCCGCGAGGTCCTCCATCGCGCCGAGCTGGTTGTACCGAGTGGAGAGATCAACTGCAAGGTTGTTCAACGACGTTGACCGGTCAGGGTGCCCTTGCGGGCGAAGGCTGAGTGCTTCGCGGTCGAGGACAATGGCCTCAGCGAGGTCCTCCATCGCCCCGAGCTGGTTATACCGAGTGGAGAGACGACTTGCAAGGCTGTTCAAAGAGTTGGATCGACTAGGGTGCCCTTTCGGGCGAAGGTCGAGTGTTTCTCGACCGAGGACAATGGACTCAGCGAGGTCCTCCATCTCCCCGAGCTGGTTGTACCGAGTAGAGAGATCAACTGCAAGGTTGTTCAACGACGTCGACCGATCAGGGTGCCCTTGCGGGCGAAGGTGGAGGGCTTCTCGGTCCAGGACAACAGCCTCCTCAAGGTCCTCCCCCCCTCCCAGCTGGTGGTACCGAGAGGAGAGACGGACTGCAAGGTTGCTCAACGACGTTGACCGACCAGGGTGCCCTTGCGGGCAAAGGCCGAGTACTTCTCGATCGAGGACAATGGCCTCGTTGAGGTCCTCCATTGCCCCGAGTTGGTTGTACCGAGTGGAAAGACGATTTGCAAGGCTGTTCAAAGAGTTGGATCGACCAGGGTGCCCTTGAGGGCGAAGGCCGAGAGCTTGTCGGCCAAGGACAATGGACTCGGTGAGGTCCACCATCTCCCCGAGCTGGTTGTACCGAATGGAGAGATCGATTGCAAGGTTGATCAACGATGTTGACCGATCAGGGTGTCCTTGCGGGAGAAGGTTGAGGACTTCTCGGTCGAGGACAATGGCCTCCTCAAGGTCCCCCCTCCTTCCCGTATGGCGGTAACGATCACCGAGATGAATCGAAAGCAAAGTCAATGAGACAAGTCGCTTGGGGTGGCGGGGTGGGCAATGTTCCAGCGCTTCACGATCAAGGTCGATCGCCTCGTCGATGTAATTGGTTCCTCCTCCTTGCTCAAACTTGGTGACAAGAGATTTCGCCTGTAAATGCAACCGTTTAACTGGTAGGAACGTCAGTTCACTGCTCTGCATTGCGACGGAAAGACGCACGTACCTTCCGAATTCATGGTAGCTCACCGAACTTGCGGTGGTCCGTGGTACGTTGTGCGGGCGGCCGCCAGAACAGTCCCGAAAAGGCAATAATGGTACACACTGGCTTCTATCACACCCTTGGCCAAGTGGGTCTGGGTCTGGACCTCCCGCGGGAAGTTGGTCCGACGGCGACAACCGAGGCGGGTAAACCAGGGAACGATCACGGGATCTGGGAATCGTTTGTCACCATGATGACTGACAGAAACGACTTTTCGAGCTGTCTCTGGCTTTCAAGTTCCACAGGACCACGCACGTTCCAAAGGGGTCACACAGCCGCAGATAAGCTTTACTAGTGTGAAGAACAACCCTATCGAGAGCCAGATGTGACACATGGTCAACAGGTTCGTGATATCGCATCTGGAAGGTACAGCGTTTGTGCCTCTCTGAGCTCGAGCCACGGCAGAGCCTCTATCGCCCTCCCTTGCAAGTGGATGTTCTTAAACTATCGCGCGGTTCGTAGGAAAAGTCTGTCATATTACGCTGGGTAAACCGGTCTTACTCAAGGTCCGCATATCGCTATCGAAATGGATTCGCGGAGAGGCGGGCATGCTCAGCTAAACAGCAACGACGCGATTGTCTCCCGGCTTGCACAACACGACAACATTCCCTGGTACAGCAAACCCAACCTTCGGCTCTTGTATATCTTGATGTTTCCGACCTGTCTCGGAGTGGAGATGACGAATGGGCAAGTGCTTCCATTATGATGTATGTGAAATGCTGACGCGAAGAAGTTTTGACGCGTCAATGATAAATGGCCTGCAAGCTGTGCCCTCATGGCTTGAATGTAAGGTGGTCACCTAGCGGATATCAGAAATGATTGATTCGAGCAACAGACTATCATCATCCCCGTTCCGCCTCGTTGGGTCTCATGGCTGCCATGCATTCTCTGGGTGGTATCGCTAGCCTTCCGTTTGTCCCCTTCGTCGTCGATAAGTTCGGAAGGCGATACTCAATATTCCTTGGAGGTGTAATCTCGATAGTTGGAGGCATTCTTCAAGGATCCGCCTTAAATTGTAAGCGATTGATCTGTTTCGAATCCGACGACACTTTTTCATTTGGAACCCAATAGTCATGATGTTTATCGTTGCTCGTTTTATACTCGGATTTGCCAATGTCTTCTGCATCGTGGCTGCCTCTTCTTTGATTGGAGGTACGGCAATGTGAATTTGTGTATTGGTTATTAACCTGGGTGAAGAACTTTCACATCCAAAGGAGCGAGCAGTCATGGGCTCACTTTTTAGTACCTCGTACGACCTCGGTAAATCGAAATGGCGGTCATCTACGAGATTTTGAAGCTGATTCGTTCTAGGTGCTGTAGCTGCTGCCGGGGCGACCCTCGGGACGTTTGCTATGACCACTAATTGGGGATGGAGAATCCCATCGTTCCTTCAAGTAGTCCCTAGTCTCCTTCAAGTCTCTTTCATCTGGTTCCTCCCAGAGTCTCCTCGTTGGCTCGTTTCAGAAGGAAGAGGAGATGAGGCGTATGCCATTCTTGTGAAGTATCATGCAGAGGGTGAAGAAAACTCGGAAATCGTCAAGGCGGAGTATACTCAGATCGAGGAGGCACTGAAGGCAGAACTGAAGATTGCCCAGATGAACCGGAAGGAGGTATTTTCAACGCCGGGAATGCGAAAGCGGGTCATCATCGCATCTTTTCTCGGGCTGTTTACCCAGTGGAGTGGGGTTGGACTGATTTCGTAAGCCCTGTCATTGATTGCCGTTTGTTAGACTTCAGCTTATCACGCCGACAGATACTTCCTTTCCCCGATCTTAGATAGCATTGGTATTCACGATAACCGGACGAAGAACATCATCAACCTTGCCAAAGTTTCTTGGAGCCTCGTTAATAGCACACTTAGTGCGCTGATTGCGCCTCGATACCCACGACGGAGGATATTTTTAGTAAGTAATGTGGTCGCGGACTACTTCTGATGCCGTTTTTCTAACCCCTCTTTAGACGTGTACTATCTCTCTCTTTGTTGTATTTACTGCATGGACTATAGCTAGTGCGGATTATTCGTTCACTCACAGCAAGGCCTCTGCTCGACTAGTACTCGCGTGAGTATCCAAATGACCGAAAGTCTGAAACATTGTTTTCCATTCTCACCACATGTTTTATAGTCTCATCTTTTTGTATGGTCCGGCTTACAACCTAGCATTCGCGCCTTGGTCTACAGTAAGTATTACGCCGTTACTTCGTACTATTCTTTAACGCAATGGACCGGGATGTAAACAGCTTACTTGGTCGAACTTTTTCCCTTCCATGTCCGGGCCCGGGGTCTCACCATCTACCAGTGGTGGTGCCGAGGCGCGGCATTCCTCAATCACTTCGTGAATCCTATTGGGATCGACGTTGCAGGTACGTCCATCTACTCCATTCATCTGACTTGTAGCGCTCATAAAGCTGGTGGGGGCACAATAGGCTGGCGATGGTACATCGTGTAAGCACTCCTATTGCGAGGATGCAAACGGACAGATGCTGAAACAGGTTAGTTACTGCGTGTGGAATGCCTTCCAGGTCGTGTTCGTCTACCACATGTTTCCTGAGACATCAGGTCGCACACTCGAGGAGCTGACATTCTGTAAGTGTGCTAATGCCTTCTGAGAGATACGTTTGCAGTCTTCTCACAGATACCTCAACAGTGTATGAGGGTGATCACAGGCCGGAGTTACTCGGAGATTCTGAGCTCGAGGCACTGCTAGGACATGGGGATACATATACGCACGAGGCTATAGAGGAGAATGGAAGGGAAGCTGATCGTGGCTGGCAGGGATAGCACGCGAAGGCCTGTTCGCCTGCCAATGCTATCATCCGCTGTTACAATCGGGGAACGTGATACCCAATCCCCCAAAAATCCTTGCATCGGTCGTCGGCGGCCCATGTACGTAAGATACATTTAACCAGGTCCCCATGAATTATTTATGTCCATGTAAGTAGTATAACTCGGATGCAATACCTCACAAGGTTGGTGGTGATTTCAATGTTTCCCTTGTCGTCTCGAAACTGCGCGTCTAGACATTATAACACATGACATACGCATAGTAGGTGGACATCCAATTCGTCATGTTCCCCGAAATACAACTTGAAGCGTCCCCCATCGTCCATCGCTCAATTCTGGTTGCCGCCCCCGACAGAAGTCCTATATCAAACCCGACACGCACCACCCCGGACTACTTCAAGTTCAATCCCCTCCGAGTCGTCCACATTACCCACCATGACCCCCTGACCCTCCCCCGAGCTGACATCCCCCAACGCAATCGTAGACGTGGCCGTATCTCCATTGGTAATCGTTTGCGAGAACACCCCGAATCCGGTGTCGATCCCTTGCCATCGGTTCCGAAGGTCACGGTCATACAATTCCCGTATGCTAATGATGAACCGAGGCATGATAGCGCATGAAAGTGAAAAACTAAAGGTGTCCAGAAACAGCATTAAATCGACGACCGGTATATTGATTGCAAAAACCATGTTGAAAAGCAGATTCCTAGTTCGGGAGAAAACGTCCATGCGGTTAGTTTTTTTATTTGCATTTTCGTGGAATTTTTTTGGAGGGAGAGAGACACGACGGAACAAGTGAAACGTACACCACGAAATAAACAGCTCCTTCCCTCAAGAGTAACTTCAGCGACCGGTTAGTCTGCCAACGCTTCGTCAACTTGTACATCTCAATCGACTGTTTGAAGGTTGGGATGACAGCAAGAATCAACAGTGCAGTACCAAGAACAAATCGGGGAATTGCTCTGTATGTCGCCGAAGGTGTTCCGCGAGATGCGTAACTGCAGTATCTGAAGTTGAGGGTTTGGACGACCGTCACTGGAGAAGGGGTGAGGGTATTGCTTAAGATTGCGTCGGGACTTCCAATTTAGCCAAAAACATACCTGAGATGGTTTTATTAGGGTTGTTGTAGAGCCCTTCCCAGACGGCAGAGACGATTACTTGTGGCACGTAAAATAACAGAAGGATACCGAGGATTATCTTAGATTGATCCCACATCGCATAAACACGAAGAATCATCACTACTGTGATACAAGTCAACACGGAGGGAAACTAAGCTAAGAAGTATGGCAACTCACGATCGGCAGCAGCAAGGAACACCATATATCCCCAGTCACCTATCACAAACATCACAGTACCTTTGAAATAATATCCACACTCATTCTGGTGCTGAAAGCTGTAAAAGAGTGCACTAACACCTATTTGACTGTTAACGTTACATCACCGCCCGTCGAGATGGAGGCACCTACGTCTATCGGAACATGACCAATGATTAGTGATGGATCGTATATGAAGCAGAAACGCTGACTTTAACAGGGCCAGGCACAAAGGCACTGCCAACTATAATGTACTACTTGGTCAGTCTAATCAACCTTGGCACGTATCAGTACGCTTGAACATACTGAGTGCGAGTACGCTTGAAAATGGATTGAGAGTTAGCCACATTTTAAAACATGCGTCACGACCTACATAGCCCAACAAAGACCGACATAGCGAACCTAGCGGAACGATCAATTTGGAAACCGTGCAGTGACCAAGTGTGTCATGAGACCGTATACATACAACAAGGAACAGTGCAGAGACCCGAGTCCAGGGTCTACACTGTGATGGAGTCAGGGACATGGAACTTGACTGGTAAGAGCTGTCTGTTCCTTACCCAAATGTTGTCTATCTTCAAGTTGTAGATCATTGACCGTCAAACAAGCGATCCAGACAGGAAGCGAAATAAAATACCTCTCGCGATAATGTGAGAACTGGCGTGCCGATGACGAAATGATTATCTCAAAGCGAGAGAGGGTAGCATGCACGAAGTAATGCTCACTATAATCGTATCCGACAACAGTGATTATGATGACTGTGTTGGCCTGTCAGGTTAATCTTTGACCCAGGATCGTTAAGCGAGCTTACCCGCTGTACAGCCATGGATCTGGATATCCTCCAAAGTAGACTCTAGGGAGGACATAGCATGTGAAAGAGAATCACTAGCAGCGGCGGCTGACGGGCGACCCACGAAAGAGAGTCGAGGGGGAGGGAGCAAGGTCGGTCGAGCGTCGCCGGGGCTGTACATGTTGGACCTGGACCTCAGTAATAAGGTACCTAGACATGATTGGTTCGTGTTTGTAATTACTGACTCGAAGTGACGGAGCCAAAAACTGACACTGCTACCAACCACAACCAGCTCAACTCGGGCACGACGATGAACGCCGGCAAACTAGCAGCCTCAGCGTCTGCACTCGCCCAACTGGCTCCCCGTCTCATGCGCATGCCAAAACCTGCCGTCGCCTGGACCTGGACACGGCATGCGAGCACCAAACAGTCCAACGACGAGCGCACCCTCGCAAAGTCGGCCGACATGCTCAACGCGCTCATGGGCTCGACTCTGGGTCTCAGCGCCAGGTCCACCACCCCTTCGCCTCTGCGTTTGACCCCCGCGCCTCAACAAGCCCAAGCTCCAGCAGTGAACGGAAATACCACCGCGACCGACATGTTCATCCCACCCGCACACGACCCCCTTCTCGACTATATTGCTGCCGTTATCCAGCGACACGGTCTCCGCGCACGCGCCGCCCGCATCGTCTCCCGCATGCTTCTCCACATCCACACCTTTACGCGGGCACCCCCCACGCCCATCGTCCGAGAGGCCATCATGACCGCCGCCCCGGCCGTCCGCGTCGTCTCATTCAAATACGGGACGAAGGTGATGATGACGCCGCACCCATTAACGGAGAAACAGCGCGTGCGTGCGGGACTGAAGGCAATTATTGCAGCGAGCGAATCTAGGCCGGGAAAGAGTCTGGAAGTGCGACTGGCGAGAGAAATGATTGCTGTAGTACAGGGAGAGAGTAGATCGTTGGGAGAAAAAGAACGCCTGCACAAATTGGCCATGGTAAACAGGTCAGTTCCGTTCTATTTCGTGATCATGGACCTGTCGACTGAGCAAAATTTTCCAGAGGAAACTTACGCAGATGAACTGGCTCAGAAGTTCACCGATATTTTGCCTATCATTCACACACGCCGCCCGACAATATATGGATTTCCCTTTTAAATGGATCATGTGAACGTGCGTGATCAAACCGGAAAAAAATGATAAACATGAATAAGGAAGGGCGAGTGTCATGACATTTAGCTCCCCGCGCATAAATAGATCCACGGGACCATCAACATCCAATATCTCACCCGCTCTTTCCATGCTTTGCATTCCTTCCTCGTACCTCTCGTGCAGCAAAGAACGGAAACCATGGCAGAGACCTTGTGGAGACCGAGAGAGAGGGAGGACAAGAAAACTTGATATGATTTCTCAGAAACTGCTGTAGAATGTTACGGTCATGGCAAAGTCTTGGTGGTGTCGTCAGCGACAGGTCATCCCCTCCGCTCTTTTCCGCTCCTCGTTCGTCACTATTCCCGTTGTTTAAACTTATGTCCCTCATTCTGTCCAGGAAGACCGCAGACCGACTCCTCCGAGGTCCGCCCCGACGCCTTGGTTATGGCCCTGTGCCACCTTCTAGGGTGTTCTGAGGATCCTGGTGGTCTCCTGGCACAACCGTCGGTTCGTACCGCTCAACGGCGTTATCTTTCTTTTACCTATGTTCATTCATCTCTCGAGTCTTGCACGGTTTGAGAGACATAGCAAACTTGGAGCCAAGTCAGCTTAGAGGATGCAGTAACTATCCTCCATGGTACCATACGTCACAGCGCCCCCGCCTTGACACAGTATCTCTACCCCACTATACCCGAATACCTCCTGATCGCCCTCATACGCTGTTGAAGTACTTATCTGTGAGAAGACTATAGACGTATCTCTTAGAGAGCATTGGCACACGTACAGAATATCAACCCCTCGAGCCTGCGCCCCGGTGTCTCGGGAAATATGAAGTAGACAAACGCAACCTCAAAAGCAATCCACACGCAATAGCTGACGTCTTTCAGCACCCACTCATCGCTATTCCGAATGACAGCTTGCATGATGCAGTATTTCCAACCCATCGTGCCTCACCACCTTCATCAGTCACAAGTCGGATAAAGTGTGTACTAGCGAACGTACCTGCAGCCTCGATTTCGGTTGGATCCACGAATTGGTGGCGAACCCTGTGCTGCGGCTCCGCCACTGGAAGATGGTAACACCCATGACTCGAATATGAAAAGGGAAAGGCTCGACCAAGAGAGCTATCCGTTTCAGAAGTTCATGGTGACACAGATGTCCCAAAACCCGCTGGCGTTGAATCCCATATGATAAGCCAGACGATACCCAAAGATGAGGCTACGGAACACATGGTAAGAATGGAAACGCCTCACTCTTCAATGAACGGCAATAGACAGAAGACAAACTCAGTCATCCCGGCTCGTTGCGGGCTGTTCTCCTGGGATTATCCTCCATGGTACCATACGTCTCAGTGTCCCCGTGATCACGCAGTGTCTCGACCCCGTCATGCCTGAACGGTTCCTGATCACTCTCATACACTGTTGAGGTATCCGTGAGAAGACTACAAACGTATCTCTCAGAGGGCATTAGGACACTCACAGAATGTCAGCTCCTCGAGTGTGCGACCTGATGTCTCAGGAAACATGTGGTAGACGAACACGACCTGGAAGGCATTCCACACACAGTAGCTAACACCTTTCAGCACCTGTCCGTTTGCATCCTGGTAATAGGAGAGCTTACGTGATGTACCATCTCCAGCCTATTGTGCCCCACCAGCTTCATCAAAGCTACAAGTCAGATGAATGGAGTAGATGGACGTACCTGCGATATCGATCCCGATAGGATTCACGAACTGATTGACGAATGCCGCGCCACGGCACCACCACTGGTAGATGGTGAGACCCCGGGCCCGGACATGGAAGGGAAAAAGTTCGACCAAGTAAGCTGATTACATCCCAGTCCATCGCGTTAAAGAATAGTACTAAGATAGCAGCGTGATGCTTACTGTAGACCAAGGTATTGAATGCTAGGTTGTAAGCCGAACCATACAAAAAGATGAGACTATAAAACGTGTGGTGAGAATAGAAAACACAGTGCTTCAGTGACTTGGATACTCACGCGAGCACCACTTGAGCTGAGACCTTGCTGCGAGTGATCGAATACTCTGCACCAGCGATAGTCCATGCAGTAAATACAACAGAGAGAGAGATAGTACACATCTACAGAGAGGTTAGAAGAGCAGCATCAGGTGTAGTCCGCGACCACATTACTTACTAAAAACATCCTCCGTCGAGGGTATCGAGGTGCTATCAACGCACTGAATATGCTATTAACGAGGCTCCAAGAAACTATGGCAAGGTTGATGATGTTCTTCGTCCGGTTATCGTGAATACCAATACTGTCTAAGATCGGGGAAAGGAAGTATCTGTAGGCGTGATAAGCTGAAACCCAACAAACGGCAATGAATGGTAGGGCTTACGCGATCAGTCCAGCCCCACTCCAGTGGGTAAACAACCCAAGGAAAGATGCGATGATGACCCGCTTCCGCATTCCCGGTGTTGAAAACGCCTCCTTCGGGTTCACCTGGACAATCTTTAGTTCTGCTTCCAGCGTCTCCTCGATCTGAGTATACTCCGCCTTGACGAATTCCGAGTTTTCGTCACCCTCTGCATGATACTTCACAAGAATGGCGTACGCTTCGTCTCCTCTTCCTTTTGAAACGAGCCAACGAGGAGACTCTGGGAGGAACCAGATGAAGGAGACTTGAAGGAGACTAGGGACTACTTGAAGGAACGATGGGATTCTCCACCCCCAATTAGTGGTCATGGCAAACGTCCCGAGGGTCACCCCGGCAGCAGCCACAGCACCTAGGACGAATCAGCTTAAAAAGCTTGTAGATGACCACCATTTCAATTTACCGAGGTCGTACGAGGTACAAAAAAGGCAGCCCATGACTGCCCGCTCCTTCGGATGTGAAAGTTCTTCACATAAGTCAATAATCAATACACATGTTACTGAAGTCACTTTGCCGTACCTCCAATCAAAGAAGAGGCAGCTACGATGCAGAATACGTTGGCAAATCCGAGTATAAATCGGGCAACGATAAACATCGTGACTATTGGGTTCCAAATGAAAGTGTCCTCAAGTTTTGAAACAGATCAACTACTTACAACTCAATGCAGATCCCTGAAGAATGCCCCCAACTATCGAGATTACGCCTCCAAGCAATATCGAGTATCGCCTTCCGAGCTTATCGACGACGAGGGGGACGAACGGAAGGCCAGCAACACCACCCAGAGAATGCGTGGCAGCCATGAGACCCAATGAAGCCGAACGAGGATGATGATAGTCTGTTGTCCGAGTTAATCCTTTCTGACATCCACTAGGTGACCACCTTACATTCAAGCCATGAGGAGACAGCTTGCAAACCATTTATCATGGACGCGTCAAAACTTCTTCGCGTCAGCATCTCACCACCAAACATGCATCACGGTGGAAAGACTTGCCCATTCGTTATCTCCACTCCGAGACAGGTCGGAAACATCAAGAAATATAAGAGTCGAAGGTTGGGTTTGCTGTACCAGGGAACGTTGTCGTGCTGTGCAAGTCGAGAGACGATCGCGTTGTTAGTTTCTATTTGAGCATAACCTCCCGGCCCACCCCTCCGCGAGCCCATGCCGATAGCGATGTGAGGACCTTGCGTTTGAAGGTTGGTTTACCCAGCTTATGATATACTTTCCCTACGAAACGCGCGATTGTTTGGAAACACCAACGTGACTCGACTTGCAGGGAGGGTGATGGAGGCTTTACCGCGGCTCGAGCTCAGAGAAGCACAAACGCTGTGCCTTCCAGATGCAATATCGCGAACCTGTTCACATGACTCAGACCTGGCTCTCGATAGGGATGTTATTCACGAACCACTAGGGTGTAATGCTTAAGCGCTTATCCGCGGCGGTGTGACCCCTTTGAAATGTGCATGTTGCTGTGGAAAGCCAGAGACGGCTCGAAAAGTCATTTCTGTCAGTCATCATGGTGACACATTGACACGATCCCCAGATCTCGTGATCGTTTCCTGGCTTACCCGCTTCGGTCGGACCGGTTGGCAATCACCGTGGGACCGTCCACTGGGACGTGCCAGATGGAACGGCGTTCACGGCAATGTCATGGCCTGTCCAGACCCAGGTTCGGAACACGTGAGAGATTGGAAGAAAGTTCCGAATGTTTATTGGGTGAGTTAGTTTCTCGTATCACAATGTGAGCCGTGTCGTGTCTTCAGTGCACTGGGAGTCGAATTCAGGTGACGCCTTGCCTCATAGACCTGGTCTGGTCACCAGACTGAGTACATATTAGTGGGGAGCAGTAATTTCACCTGCAGAGCAAGGTCTGTCGCAAGTGAAATGCGCGGATTCAAAATTACCTTGCTTGCAAGGTCTTTCCGGGGTCAAACACGAACAAACATGGATATAGTATGCGGGTTGAACGTTGAACTTGTCTCCAGCCTCCCCTTGGGTTGCGTGTGTGCGAAATCTCAAATTTGACGGCGGCACCACTGGTTGTCACCAACTCGGTCCAAGGTCACGCGCGTGAGTAACCGAAATCTCTGATTTTACGGCGGTACCTCCAGTCGTCACCAATTCCTATGGCCCAGTGCCCGACTCAGTGCGGGGGTCGAAGGCGATGGATGTGGGTCAACCTCGGTGCGGGAACCCTTGATCACATGGCTATATTTTTGTTTTCACGGATCTCAACGCACCTCTTGAAATCAGGCCGTGGTCGTCACCACCTCCTTCAAGGTCACGCCGCTTCTTAGAGCACGACTCGGCGCGAGAGTCCGATGGATGTGGATCAAACTCGGCGCGGGTATCCATGATCACACGGCCAGATTTTTGTTTTCATGCTTCTCTTTCAGGTCATATCGCAGTAGCCGTTGGACGTTCAAAATTACGCGGCTTTCTGTGCGCGTCTCTCAGCGCGGGAGTTGGAAGTGTAAGAGCCTCAGCGTGGGTAACGAAGGCGATGGGTGTCGCTCTGACGCTGATGGGTAGTGGTGGTACTGATGCCCCTATGCAATATGGATAGGAAAACATCGAAATCACGGTACACCCTTGTGATGTATTGCATCCGAGCTATACATAAGTGCATGGAACCTGCACGGTATGCGTACACGTCGCACGGACCGTCCATGTACTACAGAGGATGCTGTCACATTAACATGCAAGACCAACAAACGAATCGCAGAGTCACCTCTGATCATCACGAGCAGTTTCTCCTAGGATTATTCTCCATGGCGCCATACGTCTCAGTTTCGCCGTGTCCGCGCAGCGTTTCGGCCCCACCATGCATCAATGCATCCCGATCACTCTCATACACTGTTGAGGTATCCATGAGAAAGTCGTAGACGTATCTCTCTCAGAGAACATTAGCACACTCACAGAATGTCAGCTCCTCGAGCGTGCGCCCCGATGTCTCAGGAAACATGAGGTAGACGAACACGACCTGGAAGGCATTCCACACACAGTAACTGACATGTTTCAGCACCTGTCCGTCTGCATCCTGGCAGTAGGAGAGCTTACGCGATGTACCATCTCCAGCCTATAGTACCCCATGAGCTTTATCAGAGCTACAAGTCAGATGAATGGAGTAGATGGAAGTACCTGCGATATCGATCCCAATAGGATTCACGAACTGATTGAAGAATGTCGCACCTCGGCTCCACCACTGGTAGATGGTGAGACCCTGGGCTCGGACATGGAAAGGGAAAAGTTCGACCAACTAAGCTGTTTACATCCCAGTCCATTGCATCAAAGCATACAAGGTAGCAGTGTGGTGCTTACTGTAGACCAAGGCGCTGAATGCGAGGTTGTAAGCCGGACCATACAAAAAGATGAGACTATAAAACGTGTGGTGAGAATGGAAAACAGTGTTTTAGTGGCTTGGATACTCACGCGAGAACCACTTGAGCAGAGACCTTGCTGTGAGTGAACGAATACTCTGCACTAGCTATAGTCCATGCAGTAAATACAACAGAGAGAGAAACAGTACACGCCTACAGAAAGGTTAGAAGGGCGGCGTCAGGAGAAGTCCGCGACCACATTACTTACTAGAAACATCCTCCGTCGTGGGTATCGAGGCGCAATCAACGCACTGAATGTACTATTAACGAGGCTCCAAGAAGCTATGGCAAGATTGGTGATGTTCTTCGTCCGGTTATCGTGAATACCAATGCTATCTAAGATCGGCGCAAGGAAGTATCTGTCGGCGTGATAAACTGAAATCCAGCAAACGGCAATCAATGGCAGGGATTACAAAATCAGTCCAGCCCCACTCCACTGGGTAAACAGCCCGAGGAAAGATGCGATGATGACCCGCTGTCGCATTCCCGGCATTGAAAACACCTCCTTCCGGTTCATCTGGGCAATCTTCAGTTCTGCCTCCAGCGTCTCCTCGATCTGAGTATACTCCGCCTTGGCGAATTCCGAGTTTTCGTCACCCTCTGCATGATACTTCACAAGAATGGCATATGCTTCGTCTCCTCTTCCTTTTGAAACGAGCCAACGAGGAGACTCTGGGAGGAACCAGATGAAAGAGACCTGAAGGAGACTAGGGACTACTTGAAGGAACGATGGGATTCTCCACCCCCAATTAGTGGTCATGGCAAACGTCCCGAGGGTCACCCCGGCAGCAGCTACAGCACCTAGGACGGATCAGCTTAAGAAACTCGTAGATGGCCACCATTTCGATTTACCGAGGTTGTACGAGGTACTAAAAAGGCAGCTCATGACCGCTCGCTCCTTTGGATGTGAAAGTTCTTCACATAAGTCAATAACCAATACACAAGTTAAATTTACTTTGCCGTACCTCCAATCAAAGAAGAGGCAGCTACGATGCAGAAGACATTGGCAAATCCGAGGATAAACCGAGCAATGATAAACGTCATGACTATTGGGTTCAAGATGAAAAGTATCCTCGAATTTCGAAACAGATCAATCACTTACAATTCAATGCGGATCCTTGGAGAATGCCTCCAACTATCGAGATTACACCTCCGAACAATATCGAGTATCGCCTTCCAATCTTATTGACGACGAAGGGGACAAACGGAACGGCAGCCACACCACCCAGAGAATGCATGGCAACCAAGAGACCCAACGAGGCGGAACGAGGATGATGATAGTCTGTTGTCCGAATCAATCCCTTCTGACATCCACTAGGTGACCACCTTACATTCAAGCCACGAGGACACAGCTTGCAGCCCGTTTATCATGGACCCGTCAAAACTTTCTTCGCGTCAGCATTTCACCATTGAACATACATCATAATGGAAATACTTGCCCATACGTCATCTCCACTCCGAGACAGGTCGGAAACATCAAGATATATAAGAGTCGAAGGTTGGGTTTACTGTACCAGGGAACCTTATCTTGCTGTGCGAGCCGAGAGACGATCGTGTCGTTGCAGTCTAATTGAGCGTAACTTCCCTGCCCACCTCTTCGCAAATCCATTTCGGTGGCGATATGGGGACGTCGAGTAAGACTGGTTTACCGGAAACACCAACGCGACCCAACCCGCAGGGAGGGGGTAGCAGAAGCTCTACCCGGTACCGTTGCTTTGAGGCACAAACGCTGTGCCTTCCAGATGGAGATATCGCGAACCTGTTGGCTGTGTGTCATGATAAGGTACTTACTATACGAAAAGTCGTTTCTGCCTGGTGACAAACGACTCCAGGCTGGCAGATCCTGTGATCATATTTCTTGGTTTACTATGGTGAGGTTCCATTGATACCTGTACCGGAACCCGTCCTCTCATTGCCGCCCCATGCTCCTTAGCAAGCGCCCGCGCGAACGCCACTCGTCACGTAGCCTCTGGAAGAGTGTCCTCAATTTCCGTTCCTGATGTTGTTGATATCTGGCGGCCACATGCTCGTGCTCGCAACATCTCATTCGTCCGTATCCTCGCCAATACCGACGAAATCATCGGCCGTACGTATGACAAGGTGCCCCGCATGCTGAAGATGCCGTGCGGTGCGCGAGGGCCGGCTGCTGCACTGGAAGAGTTTTGTCGCAAAGAGATCGATGGACTGAGCGTCCCACTCTGGAGATACGCCCGTTTTCGGACCCCATGCCCCTTCAAGTTGCATTCTCGTTTAGCGGTCTCCACGCGATCCAGGATGGGGCGGGGCGACAGCTCTCCGACAGACTTTTGCAGTGCCATTCCATACTGCGGGAAGAGGGGAGCGATATGACATGTCGTTGTTAGTGGTGGTGTAGCAAGCAACTTGTACTTGAAGACTAGGTTCACCTTTTCGTTCTTTTGCGGAATATATGTTAAGTGACGGCGAATTCGTAGATTTAGGGATGCGCTGGATGACTACAGTCCCGAGCGCAGAATATCGCTCATTTTCCTCCAATCGAACTTTGCACAGGTAAGCTCCTTGCATTCGCTAACCGTATAGGCTAACATCCGCTTCAGAAAAGATCCATACTCTCATGCGGTCTTCCTACAAAAACCTTACTCCACGGTGAACGCCAGTCTCCCTAAGCCAGGCCTAATACTTCGACATCAGAAGATAGTCGTTTTGATACGCACCAGGACACATATCTCGTGTTCTCGGACCCAATTAATAAGTTTAGTATTCGACCAACAGCATATACGATCATCTGATTAACAGAAAGAGCGTCACACATCCCCGTCGTCCTCCTTGTCCGGTTTTTCCCCAAACCCCAAACCCCCACCTCACAGCTCAAACTTGATCCGATGATACAATTCCGACCCGCCCCGCATTGCCTCCACACTCTCAAACGCCACCTCCTCCCCTCGCTGATCAAACGTATGCACCGGCGCAGTATACTCGAACGGCGCAGGCGCCTTTGGGATACAATGCACCGGCTGCACCCCATAGTCTTCAACGAGAAACGGTTCACCGGGCTGCGAAGGCGTTTGGAGGAGAATGGCATTGGTCGAGTCGAGCGAGACGTCGTGGTCAAAGTAGTTGAGTGGTGTCAGGAAGAAGCTGTAGGATGGATTCAGGTTCAGACTCGGTCAAAGAAAAAAAAGAGCGTTGAAGTCCTGCTTTGAACGGACGCGGTGCTCACCTCGACGTAGCGGTGTTGGTCCGGGTGTTGGGCGCATCCTCGGATTGTGGCTGCGAGATCGTCCAATTAGGTTCGTCAAGGACAACACGGTGGGATCTTACGAGGTGGTGCGTCCCGACGTTGACCCAAGCGACTAAATCTTCCTGCGTCATATTCTCCCCGTCGAAAAACTTGTGAAAGTCGACCGGCGGCGTGCCGGGCAGGTTAAAGTTCCATACACTGCTCGACGACGGTTCTGTTTCCTTGCGACGAGACACAGCAAGATTGTAGCGTGCCCAGTTGGCGTTCTTGAGGACGCGCTTAGAGCCCACGACGGTCTGCGCTGATAGTCAGCATCTACTCAAAGAAGACCGCGGGCAAAGTGCTTACGCCATGAATTGGCGAATATCCAGGATGGATGGCATAGCCCCTGACTGTGCCCCATTTATTTTTCTCCTCCTGATTGACAATAGCGTATCCTCCTTGGAAGTTATCAGGGAACTTGAGAAGCGCGTCGTCTTCGTTAGTGATGTACTCGCGGTGGATGGTTTGCTGGATGACTTCATTGCCCCAATCGTCGTCGAACCAGGGGTGAGTCACCACTTCTTGCCTTGTCGTCGTTTTCAAAAGGGAGTTGGCAGTGCCCGAAACGTCGAGATCGACCTACGAGGGATGAGTGATTCTGCCTGATGTTGTGATGCATTCATCCCCGACCTTGTAGTTGATCACATGGTCGTGTAGACTCCCCACTGAAAATGGAAAATGGTTAGTAGTTACAAATCATACTCTGGAATACGTACTGGTAGTTTCCCAGATGCGAGCACCATAGTTCCTTTGATCAGTATCCCAGTACCCAGCTTGGAGATACCCCGATGCCGATAGGCGGACTTCGATGGTTCCATCCAAGTGGAAAATATAGTCAAACTAGGCTCCGTCAGTAAAGACAACTTTTTTAAAGAATCGACATGTTACCACTAGGAAGAAAACAAAAGGTCAATCAGTGCTGATCAGCGTGGTAAGGTCACTCACGATAGTCATAGCTGTGTGAACAACAATCAGTTTCTCGCTGGAGGAGAAAATTGGGGTCGACGCACTTTCCCAGGGTCGCTATGCTTCTGATCACGAGCTGATACCCCTTGACAGCACCGAACTCGTCCTTATCGTATCCCAGGTGCCTCGTGAGTGGCCGTTCACTGTCGTGCTCGAATATGCAAATGGCGCGGTCTCTTGACAAAATGCCTGTGAGACCAAACGTCGTAGCGGGCAAGTAAACTGCCTCATAAGGGCAATCATATCCAGGAAGCATATCTCGAACGCCGTGCCCCATTCCAAAGTAGCGGTCGAGCCAAGCAGTTGATGACTGGAATGGGTCGTTGCCAGCTATGTGGGGTTTGTCCGG